>SJXQ01005989.1:349860-369140 GCA_006408695.1 Aepyceros melampus | reverse complement strand
GAAAGATCAGTCGCTCGGCCTCTCTGAGCCTTGCTTTCCTCGTCTATGAGATGGGGATAAGCTCATCTCCCTACAGTAATTCTGTGAGGAGGGAATGAGACACAGTAGGGAAAAGGCTCCTTATCGGAATGAACCGGAAAAACCGCTCCATGAAGGCCACGCACCACCCCCCACGGAATCCAGAAAGAGCTATCAATCAGTCAATCCTGCCCCTGCTGGGGGCGGGTGAGCTTTCCGGTGTTGAGTCAGATTTCCCCTGTTGGGCTTCCCTGGTGGTTCTCATGGTAAAGAATCTGCCTGCAGTGCGGAAGACCCAGGTTCAATCCCTGGGTCGGGAGGATCCCCTGGAGAAGGAAATGGCAACCCATTCCAGTATTCTTGCCTGGAGAATTCCATGGACAGAGGAGCCTGGAGAGCTATAGTCAGTCCATGGGGGTCACAAAGAGTTGGACACGACTGAGCAACTCTCACACACACACACACACACACACACACGGAAAAGGCTGCAATACAGAGGCGCAGTGTTGCTCAACAGATTGATCCCTATTGTTAACTGTTCACTGTAACTGATCAGCTTCAGCTGGGGGTGGGCTCATTTTCTAAACATTGTCATCCTAAAAGCTCTGGCTGTTAGAAAGCTTTTCTATACCCTGAGAAGGAAAGGAATGTCACTTCTTGTCAATTCCCCACATTCGACCTGATTCTGTCCACTGAGGGCCACCAGAGCAGGACTCTCCCCTTTCCCAAGGCTCCCTTCAGACATCTGAGTCTGCTTCGTTTCCGCATCCCTCTCCTCCGTCCTCTCTCCTCCAGGCAGAATGTTCCTCCTTTCTCACAGTGCCTCCACAGGACTCGCTTCCAGGACCCCACACCCTGATCCCTCCCCGCTGTAAGCACCCTGTGCACAGGCCCCTCTCCTGTCCACTATGCCAGACACTCTGTAGGTTATTTCATTTAGACCCCGCAGACCCCTGGATACATTAATACCTGCTTGGATTTTGCAAATGAGGAAACTGAGGTTCGAGAGATTAAGTAACTTACCCAAACTCACAGAGCTGGATGGGGAGGGGGAGTTGTAAAGGGCTGCTGGACCCCTAGGTCTCTATTCTTTCTGTTAACCTGTGCTCTTCTCTAGATGACCCTGAACCCCTAGTTCAGCGTGGCCCCTTAGCAAGGCCAGTGCCGGGCAGACCAGACTGCCTGGTTTGACAGCCTGTGCCTTGCATATGGTGGCCCTGATGTCTACTGGTGGGCACCCTTGCTTCCCTCCCCCTGGTTATCCTAGACCTGCCCTGCTGACCTCAAAGCGCATATACTCTGGCCAAGGCCCTGGAATCAGATGTTCCCTGTCAGGCTGGGTCACTGCCCACCATGAGGTTTGACCACCATGGACGTAGCTGCCAGGATTGCCTCTTAACTCTGTGCCAGGCACGTACATCATTTTTAATGCTCATTATAATAATGCAAAGTATATGCTCTCATTTGCATTTCAAAAACGAGAAAATTAAGGCCAGAGAGGTTCCATGACTTGCCCGAGGTCACAGAGGTATTAAGCATTTGAGACAGGATGTGAACCCAGATCTGCTTGCTCCCAAGTCCTTGCTCTCTGCACTATACCCCACTGCCAAGGAGCTGTGCTGGGCGGGCGGGTAGGGTGCAGGCAGGGCTAGGTTCTAGCCTAGGCTCAGGGGGTTGGAAGGCGGGGACACAGCAAGGGAGGTGGTCTGAGCACTCACTCTTGTTGGCCCGGTGAGGGATGGGCACAGCCACGTTCTTCCCCCGGTCAGCGTCCTGGGGCTTGGGTGGGGAGGCGGTGAAGCGGCAGATGCCAGGCTCTGAGGGTGTGCTCATGGACGTCATGCTGTCCGCATTCTCGTTGGTGCCCGTGGTCATCTGGTCAGAGGAGCTGTCGGAGATGAAGCATTCGGTGATCTCAAACTTGGCGTGCTGTAGTTGCTCCTCCAGCTTGGCGTGCTCGTAGGCCCGGGCTAGCTCCTCGTAGGTGGAAGAGGCGCTCTCAGTGGACACCATGCTGTTCCGTCCTTGTCTTGGGAGATGGCGGGCACAAAGTTAAAAGGGAATGAGTGGCGCCCCCATATTCATTGCAGCATTGTTTACAAGAGCCAAGACACAGAGGCACCTGTGTGTCCGTGAGTGGGTGAATAGACTAAAAAGACACACACACACACAATCACACACAGTGAGATAGTGTTCAGTCATAAAAAAGGCCATTTGAGAAGATATGCATGGACCTCAAGGGCATCATGCTCAGTGAAATAAACCAAAGAAAGACAAACACAGCATGATATCACTTATATATGAACTCTAAAAACACCCCAAAATAACAACAAACAAAACCGCTAAGCTCACAGTTACAGAGAATAGATTAGTGGTTGCCAGAGGTGGTGGGGGGAGGGCGGGAGTTGGGGGAAATGGGTGAAGGTGGTCAAGAGGTACAAACGTCCAGTTATAAAATAAGCAAGTCATGGGAATATAAGGTACAGGATGATAACTACAGTTAATAACACTGTATTGAATATTTGAAAGTTACTAAGACAGTAGTTCTTTAAAGTTCTCATTATAAGAAAAAAAAACTGTAATTGTATGTGAAGGATGTTAACTACCCTTATTGAGGCAATCATTTTGCAATGTATACAAATATCAGATCATTATGTTGTACATGTGAAACTAAAGTTATATATAAGTTATAGCTCGATAAAAAATAAAGTGGGCTTATGGGGAGAGGGTGTAAATGAGACCAGACTGAGCAGTCACCTTAACCATAACCCCAGTAGCCATCTGAAAGCCTGACTACGGAGTGGATGAGGCTCACATGACCCTGCTCTCTCCCTGTGAAGGCAGTGGGGGTGGCAAAAGCAGGATAATAAAGAACAGACTTTTAGACTATGTGGCAGAAGGTGAGGGTGGGATGATTTGAGAGAATAGCATTGAAACATGTACATTACCATATGTAGAATGGATGACCAGTGCAAGTTCGATGCATGCAGCAGGGCACTCAAAACTGGTGCTCTGGGACAACCCAGAGGGAGGAAGGGAGGTGAGAGGGGGTTCAGGATGGGGGACACGTGCACCCGTGGCCGATTCATATCAACATATGGCAAACCCCACCACAATATTGTAAAGTAATTAGCCTCCAATTATAATTAATTTAAAAAGTGGGATCGTTGACTAACAAAATGCAAAACATCTTTCATTCTTTTTGAAGTCTTTATTTATGGCTGTGCTGCATCTTTGTGGCTGTGCAGGCAAGTGGGGGCTACTCTCTAGTTGCAGTGTGTGGACTTCTCACTGTGGTGGCTTCTCTGGTTGTGGAGCACAGGCTCTCGGGTGCTCAGGCTTCAGTGGTTGTGGCTCCTGGGGTCTAGAGGACAGGCTCGATAGTTGTGGCACACAGGCTTTGTTGCTCTGCAGCATGTGGGATCTTCCCAGATCAGAGATGGAACTCGTGTCTCCTGCATTGGCAGGTGGATTCTTTATGACTGAGCCACCAGGCAAGCCCACAGCTTTCATTCTTGATAATTAGCATCACCCTCTGAGCAAGCCTTCTCCAACAAACATCATGTGTACCATTTTCTCCATCATCTTTTGGGAGAGCAAAATGAAATCCTTGACAAGCAGAGCTGTGAGGTCAAGAGTTTTTGTTACAGCCAAAGGGTAAGTCAGTGACCAGCTGGAAATGAAACTGACTGGTGCCTTGGACTCCATGAGCTGGTGGGTAGGAGTGGGCAAAATAGAAGATGGGGAATGGGGGAGCCTGAGGAGAGTGAGCAGGAACCAGGTCCCTGGGCTTACCTGTGTCCTGGGAGAGGCTGGCACTGTAGCTGTCACTCTCGGTGACAGTAACACCATGCTGGGAGCCCACAGTGCGCCAGTCGGAGGTGAGGGTACGTGCGGGGGTGGAGGCCTGACACTTGGTCAGAGTCCACTGGCTTGAGTACCGGTTCCGGGTGCTGTGGGCTGACTTCACATTCTTTCTGGAGACTGGATCTGCACAGAGGAAACACGAGCTAGCACCCTCCAGCTGCAGCCACTCAGGCTTGGGCAGCTGGCATTTACCAGAAAGGGCGCGGGGAGCAAGGGAGGAGGCAGGAGCAGCCGCAGAAGCTCCCCTGGGAAAGCCGAGTGTGCTGCCTTTCCTGAACACAGAGCTATCCACGGAGGAGGAGGAGGGCAGCAGTGTCAGGGATACGGGCAGTGGGCAGCATCCCAGTCCTCTGTGGCCACCTCATCTTTTCTACAGCCTGGGAAGAATGTAACCTCCTCTCCTGCTTCCTCATGACTGTCCATTCATTCTCTACAGGCCTGTATGTATCCTGTCCTTACGTCCAGAGTCTCAGTGGAAGACGCAGAGGCCCTTGGAGAGAAAGAACAACTAACCCTCTCAAGATTTCTAGGGAAAGAAAGTGAGGCCCAGAGAGATAAGGTGAGTGAGATGCCCAAGGCCACAGCTAGTGGGTCTGTAATCAAGGTTTCTAGATTCTATTTCCATTCTTCCATGCTGCTCCTCTCTCCTTTAAAAAAAAAAAAAAAGTCACCTCTGCATTATGCTGTGCCCAAGAAACCTCATCTGGGAGCTGTCTCCCTGGGGATGGTGCTTACTAGTGCCAGGCCGGATGTCAGACATGTCGATCAGGGGTCCTGAGCTCTGGATGAGGGCTGGGTGGTGCAAGGAGACTCCAGTGCAGAAACTCTGAGGATTGACAGCCTGGCTGAACTCAGCATCAGTCACAGGGATGGTGGCCTTGTCATCTCCTGGAGAAAGAAACACAATCAGCAGGAGTCCTTTCCTTTGGGCACCATCTTTGCTTCCCAAATTTCTCTTTGTCTTTATCCGACATTGAACACAAGAAAGGTCAGGTAAGGTCTCCCCATTAACAGGAGGCAACCCAGTCCTTAAGAGAAGCTGCAGTGAGTTCCGAGGTTGTGGAGTTGTTGATGGGGCTGCTTCTAGAACCCCGGGCACTGTCTGAGGACTGGTGGTCACCCTTCATGGGATGTGGCCTGGGGAAGCCCCCTCAGCAGGACACAGAGCTCGTGGCACCTGTCACTCACCCAGCTGCTTGATGCCCTCCTTGTCCTCGATGAGCAGTGGACCCTGGGGATGTCAATGTGTAGCCGTGGGCCCTGGGGTGGCCCCTTCACAGGGGTGTCAAAGCTTCGGTTGTTCTTGCTGTGGGGAGAAGGGCTGGAGGTGTGTGACAAGGCAGCAACAAGGGGTTGGGGGAGAGGTTTTGCAGGATAGTGGGGTCTTAGAACCCTCTACCCTGGGTGAGGGGAGGGAAATAGGAGGAGAGAGGAAGTAGTGATGTGACACCCACCTTATCAACATTTCTGCCAAACTCTTTGCATCTGCAAAACAGTAGAGAGGGGGAACTGAGTGAGAATGGGGTCTGAGCAGGATCAGAATTGGAAGAGGCATGGGGAGCAAGGTGAGAGAATTTCCTAAAACGGGGCCAGGGCTGGTCTCTTGGGAAGAAATGTAAGGACCCTGGAGACAATCTAAAACATGGTAAGGTCTCACTGCTCCCAATTCAGGATTTGACTCAGGTTTGTTTTCCTTTCCTCAGACTTTTATCTAATAGGGAGACAGTATATAAAGTATTCCATCTGCTTCCTGAACTGACTCTAATCAAACAAGACATCACAGCAGGTTGGAAATAGGCATCAGTGGTAGATCTATCCTCAGTTATCTGTTGGAGAGAGGAGAGAGTCGGGGATGAAGTACAGGTGGTCAGTGGGCACCTCCAGATGACATCAACCAAGAAGTTTTACTTCCTTCTCCAGGGCATCTGTCCCCAAAAGTACATGGATGGATTTGAAGGTCACTTTTATCTCATGCATGCATGTGCTAAGTTGCTTCAGTTGTGTTGGACTCTTTGCAACCCTATGAAACACAGCCCACCAGGTTCCTCAGTCCATGGGATTCTTCAGGCAAGAATATTGGAGTGGGTTGCCATGGTCTTATCCAGGGGATTTTCCTGACCCAGGGATCGAACTGGTATCTCTTATGTCTCCTACACTGGCAGGTGGGTGCTTTATCACTGAGCCACTCAGGGAGCCTGTTTAGGGCTCCATATGAGCCTCTCATCGGGACCCTGAATAGATTTAGGATCTAAGGTTACGAATCGACAAGAGAGGAGAACCAAAGGGCATAGGTAATCTACTAGACCTCTGATAACTGAGAATGACTGGTTAGAGTGAATCTAGCTTTATGAACACATTCAACCATCTATCTAGCCACTCATCCATCCATTTATTATTGATCTATCCACTGCTGATCCATTCACCCAGTGATCCACCTACCAGGAGTTGGGTAGATAAATGGATGGTTCAGTGGGTGGCTGATGGTTTTTAAATGGTTGGATGAATGGATGATTGGATGTTTGATGGGCTTCCCAATGAATGCCAACCATTCATCCATTCAGCTATCAACCCATCCAAGCATCTATCCAACCATTCACCTAATTATCCATTCATCTATTCAGCCATTCATCCAATCATCCATTCATACAACCATACAATCATCTATCCATTTTATCATCCATGTGTTCAACTATTCATCCATCCTCCATCGAGCCGACCATCTAGTGATTCAACTATCAATCCCTCAGACATCCAATCATCCATCCATCCAACCACTTCACAACTATCAACCACCCAGTGAACCATCCTTTTATCTACCCAACTCCTAAATACCCTAGACAACCTTAGTTATTCCTTTTGTGCTCTTATTGTGCCTTGGCTGTGAACTCTATAAGGGCATGGGCTGCTCTTTCTCATTCATTTTTATATCTCCAATGTCCAGCAGTATCTACAATACAGCAGATACTCAATAAATATTTTCCAAATATATGAAAAGACATTTATTTAGAAACTCGTTGGTCTTGGGTAAATCAAGCCCATTCATGCCAGACTATGGTATCAGGTGTTGTGACAGGGGAGGATACTAAAAATAGTTAACACCTGACAAGGCATGGAAACAGCTCAGTCAAAGCTGAGCAAGGTCCTAGAGACCACGTGCATGTCTTTAGTGGCTGGGCCCTAGGAAAGTTGCAGAGGTCCTATATGAGAGAATGGAGCATCCAGGGTGGAAGGGAACAACATCTATTTACCAACCAACTATGGAGTTGTTCAATGTCTTAACCAGCAACATGGTTTTACCAGTGTGGACCGCTAAAAGTCAACCTGGTGAGGGCAGGCACAAAGTTTTGGGGACACAGAGGAAGAAGCAGTGAACAGCTAAGGAGGTTTCAGAAGTGACAGCTGGAGTGAGTGCTTCCTTCAAGGGGACACGGACACCCTCTCTCATCCAGACAGTGCTCCAGGCCAGTGCAGAGTGGCCAGTGCAGCTGAGAGAGCACCAAGAAACTCGCCTACCTCGGAGCCGCTTCAGCCGCTTCTCTTTCCTCTTCTTGCGAACGATGAAGAGCAGTGCCACTCCCAGTGTGGCCAGGATGACTGGGCAGCCGATGGTGAACAGCTTCTTCACATCGTCCCCCTCGCCTTGTGCAGACTTGATGGGCGGGATGGTGCCTGAACGGGGGTGAGGAAGGGAGTCAGATGTCCCCAGGAGTCGAGCGTTATGCAGTCTCATGGGCAACATAGCCCTTGGACCTCTCCTGCTGCCTTTGGTCTTACTCCGATCTCTGCTTCACAGTTCAGAGCCCCAACTCTCCCCTCTGCTCCCCCCAAGTTCTGGTCCCATCAGGACAGCCATGAATGGTTGTGTAGTTTTTATACTGCTTATGATATTAAAGACTCCTAGGCCCGTTTTAGAATCATCCTGAACCCTTTCAGAGATAGTCTTCTGCCTGTTGGAGTTCAGTGTTCATTTCTAGAGGATAGCTGATGGGCTTAGATTCCCACATCCAGCTGGTAAGGTTGAGGGGTGGTGATGATGAGGATCACAGGAGACAGAAGTCAGGGCAGTGGGATGCTGTGTTCTCTTCCCCAGATGGGGGCAAAAGCCACTCAACACCCTGTAGTCTCTCCCTGCCCCCTCTCCCCCACGGGTGATATTTGCTAACCCTGGGGGCTGCTAGGAGATATGATAAGTTCTCCCGCTGACAGAGCCTTCTGCCAAGCCCTGATGTTTACTTGTTTTAAAACCTCAGCTAAGAGTCATCTTCTTCATGAAGTCTTCCTTCTTTGAGCAATACTCTGAAGATGCCACTTTTATTCTGTTTCCTTAACACACAGGTAGATTCAGTTAAGCTTGTGACAGCTGGTCCCTATGAATTCAGCCTTCTATGTGCCTTAAACACGTGTGTGCATGAGTGTGAGGTATCCACATGTGGCAGACACCAGTTGGTGCTCATCAAAACATCCATGGGCTCAGCTACATTCCCCAGACTTCCTGGCAGATAGGTTAGAGCCATGTTACTAGTTATGGACAACAGAATGCGAATAGAAATGATGAGTGTCTATCACCCCCTGGCCAGGGCAGTTAGGGACTGCTATGTCTTTTCTGTCTCTCTCTTGCTGGTGATCTTGGAAGCTGCATGTTCAAGATGGCATAGCTAACATGGCTAAACGATGGTGGCCAGCCAACCCTCACAAGATGTTATGAAAGTGAGGAATCTTTATTGGGTCAAGCCATGAAGCTTTTAGTGTTTGTTACTGCAGCATAGGTTACCCCATCCTGGCTAATGTACTATCTTAGCAGAGTGTTCTTATAGAGCAGGACATCAACTACCTCTCTGCCTCCTCTCATCTCTTTAAAGCGACGGAGAGCAAGGGTTGCACCTTTAAAGACCCTCTATCTTTTTTTTTTCAATTTCATTATTTATTTGGCTTGCTGGGTCTTAGTTGTGGTATGTGAATTCTTAGGTGCGGGATGTGGGATCTAGTTCTCTGACCAGGATAGAAGCTGGCCCCATCTCCCTGCATTGGGAGCGTGGAATCTTAGCCACTGGACCACCAGGGAAGTCCCAAAGATCCTCTGTCTAGAGTGTTACTGAAGTCACTGTTACTGACCTGCTTGCCTACCTATCCATCTGTGGGGTCACAGGTGCATCTCCCCACTTATCTGTCTACCTGTCTGCTGCTCCTTTTGCCTGTCCTTTGCTTGATTACTCACTCATCTGCCTTTGTCCCTGACTAGAGTCATACCTCTTTTCAACTTGCTGTCTATCTCTTTACGTGTCTGCCTCTCGGCCAGCTTCCCCAGCAGCAGCCCTGCCCGCCCTTGCCAACTCACTGCCATCGTAGTCCAGGGTGGCAAACTGGGCGGTCTCGTTGCCGCAGCCAGCGCTGTTGCAAGCCCTCATGCGCAGCTCGTACCACGTGGCCTCCCGCAGCTCGGTCAGAAACACCTCCCCGGAGCTGTTGGCGCGCAGGCCCTGCCAGGCCCAGGTGCCCTTAGGCCGGTACTCCAGCATGATGGCGGTGATGGGGCAGCCCCCGTTGTTCCAGCCCTGCAGGTTAAGCCGAGCATGCGTGGAGTTGATGTGGGTGAAGAGGTGCTGGTCTTTGCTGAAGGAGGGCTCTGGGGGGCCAGAGGGAGAGACAGAGGTTAGAGAGACTGGGAAAGGTTTCCCTGGGGTGGCTTGGGACCGCAGTGGTTCCGGGGGATCGGTGGGAGGTGTGGATGGGAGTAGGGATGCTCCAGGGGACAGGGGGGAGGAAGAAGAAGAGAGGGAGAGGGACAAGGAGAGCAAGGCCTGGCCCAGGAGGAAGACAGAGGCAGGAAAGAGGAAGAGGAGAGTCATCTGTCTGCCACCACCTGCAGGCAAGTGGGGCCAGTTTTTCCTACTATGATTCGTCCAGATGCTGCAGCGATGGAACTAGGTGGGGTCTCCCTGGAGTCTTTGTGCTTCCTTGTGCCCTTCTGCCCCATCCCAGCACCTGCCACCCTGTCCTGGGCCTTACCCCGCCCGTGGGTCTTGGCCTCGATGATCTCACTGATGCGCCCGGAGCCCACGCTGTTCTTGGCTGCCAGCTTCACCTTGTACCATGTGCCGCACTTGAGGCTGTCCAGCCTGAAGGACCGCTCACTCGAGCTGACGAACACATCCTTCCACTCCTCACTGTTGTCCACCGAGTACTGCAGCACGAAGCCTGGCCGGGAGGTTTGCCTGGCTCAGGAGGGGCAACGTGGGGCCTGGGGTCCCCCAACAGCTGTCATGGGACTGGGCTCTGCAGGGGGCACTTTTGGCCATTAGGATGGGGTGGATGCCAATTAGATGCAAAACTGGAAGATCTTGGGTGAGTTGTAGAACTCTCTCCCATTGGCTCTTGTGTTAGGGTTTAGAAACCAAGGTGGGGAGGGGAGCAGAGACTGGGGCTGTGAGACTTCAAAGGGGACCTATTGAGACCCTGCTACTCCGTGTACAGTCCCCTGGCCCCAAAGCATCACTTGGGAGCTTGTTAGACATGCAGATTCTCAGCTCCCCCGAATCAGAATCTGTGTTCTTACAAGATCCCCTGGTGATTCATATGCATATTTAAGTTTAAGTATCTAGAACGTTTGTTGATTTTATAGATTTGGAAACTAAGACCCAGAGAAGAAAACAGACTTCCTCAGGTTCACACAGCTCACCATTGGCAATGTGGGGGCGGGTGTTCTAAAGTCCAGCTGTCTAGGCTGGTATATTTTCTATGGCGCTTGGGTAACTCCCCTGTGGTCCAAACCACCCTTCCTCCCATCACTTCTAAAGCCTTATGAGGACAAGCAGTGGGAGTAAGTGAAACACTTCATTTGCCCCTGGCCCGGATTTCTCGGCACTCCTCATCCAGGCCCCCCTCACCTCGGATGGAGCTGCCCCCATTGTCACCCGGAATCCAGGTCAGAGTGATGGACGAAGCCGAGGTTTTGGAGACAGTGAGACGAGGCTGGTCCGGGGGAACTGTGAGGGGAGAGTCAGGAGCCCACACCACAAAGGGTTAACCTCTAATGATGGAGGACAAGGGTGCCCTCTTGCTTCCTCCCCCACTCCTGCTCATTCTCCCCTCTACCCCTCCTGCCTCCTCTCCCACGTGGCCCCTCTGATCCACTAAGGGTGTGTCTCCCTGGTGGCTGGTCTTTTTTATTTGACAACCCCTCTGTCTCTGTCTTTCTTTCTCTGTCTCTCTCTTCACGGAATTCCTCCCGCTTAGCTATCCCTGTCCCCACCAGAGCCCCGTCCACCTCACAAGGTCTCAACTCTCAGAGCCCCGCCCACCTCGCAGGGTCTCACCTTTCAAGTCCCACCCACTTCGCAGGGTCCCACCTATCAGAGCCCGTCCACCTCGCAGGGTCTCACCACTCAAGTCCCACCCACCTCACAGAGTCTCACCTTGCACCAGAAGGTTGACAATGATGGTGTCGAAGCCGCCAGTGTTGGTGGCCGTGCAGGTGTAGTAGCCTGAGTCCTCAGCCTTAACTGCACGCAGCAGCAACGTGCCATTGGTGTGGATGAGCCGGTGCCCGTCCATGGACACGGGGATGGCCGAGTCCTCACTGTGGGGGGTGGGGACGGCTTATGGCAGGCATCCTCTCCCGGAGCCTCCCCCAGGTTTGCAGGCAGTTAGAGCTGAGAGCAGTAAGGCACTGGCTCCAGGACCCTAGATTCTTGGGTTTTCACTCAGCGCTTCCTGGGGACATCTAGTAACCATGGCCTCTTCAACCACCCAGGGAAGGGAGATCTATGGCAGCCAACAGGGGCAGGCAGGGAGGCCAGGCTAGCACGTGAGGGTGAAGCCATGTACCCAGCAAGGGCCTCCCCAGGGCTGGAGATGACTGAGTCAGCCGGAAGGGAGGGACATCAGTTCTTTTCATGGCTCCTCTGCAATGCCCATCTTTGGGGGTCACCATCCCTAAAGGGTCCTGCACACACCTGTCCTTGGTCCACTTCACCGCAGGGGCTGGGTCTCCCACTGAATTGCAAGGTAGCCGCACATCTCTCATCCAGGGTGTTGTCACGGTGCCCCCGAAAGAAATGATCTTTGCTGGAGCTAGAGGGAAGAGAGGATGAGAAGGACCCCGTGTTTTCATTTTCAGAGGGGAAATCGTTCATTCAGCAGACATTTATCATATACCTGTCTGGAGCAGGTATCATAGGAGGTTCTGAGGAGCCACAGAGTGAATACAATCTAGTCCCTCTTCGAGTTGCTTACTATCCAAGAGGGAGACAGTCACTTCAGATCATTAGAGTGAAAAATACCATGGTGGGGGCAGGTACAATAGCCCTAGGAGCAGGAAGGAGGAATGGAGGAGGTGAAGAAGGCCTGGAGCGACTTCTGCAATTGGAAGCTTGGACTTGAGGCAAAGAAGGAATTCATTAGCTACCAGAGGATAAGAATGGGGGGAAGGGAGAGTCAGGGAATTTGGGATCAACATGTACACACTGCTATATTTAAAATGGATAACCAACAAGGACCTACTGTATAGCACAGGGAACTCTGGTCAATGTTATGTGGCAGCCTGGATGGGAAGGGAGTTTGTTGGAGAATGGATACATGTATATATTTGGCTGGGTCACTTCGCTGTCCACCTGAAACTATCACCACATTGTTAATGGACTGTAAGCAGAGAAGGAAGGTGTGTCAGAAGGGGGAACAGAACTGAGAGAGGCACAGGGGCCTGAAACCCATGGTGAGTGGGAGGGGCTCCAGCCTCCGGGGAGACCCAAGCCCAGGGTGAGTGAAGAGAGGGCAGCAGAGTAAGGGTTGGAGCAGTGAGCGGGAGGAGAAACTTCTGGGGCTCTGCTGGCACCTCAAGGAGGCTGGGCTTCCTCCTGATGTCACGAGGAGGCTCACAAGGAAGTAGTGACATGTTCAAAGTGAGTTTTAGAGGAACTCCCGGCTGCCTGCCAAGGATGTTTGATGGAGCTCTAGAGACACTGTTCTAGAGCCAGTTCTGCCCTGTGGCTGGAGTTGACTCCTGGGACCTCTCAGTGGGGGGGTGTCTGTATGTGTGTGTGTCTGTGTGTGTGTGTGTCTGTGTGTGTCTGTGTCTGTGTGTGTGTCTGTGTGTGTCTGTGTCTGTGTGTGTGTCTGTGGAGGGTGAGGGGTGGGGGTCCCAGGTCCTTTCTCTCCTGGAAGGAGATAAATTCAGGAGAAGGGGTTGGCAGCACCACTGGGAGGAGGGGTCAGGGGAGGGAGGAAACTTGAGGCTTTGTAGAAAGAGCCCCAGATTGGAGCCAGAAGGGCTGGCCCACCACTCTGCTGTGTTTGAGGGCTGTGCCACCCAGCCTCAGAGTGTCTCCTGGAAAATGGGATGACAGCCTTCGCATCAGGGCAGCTGCAGGCCCTCCATTCAGTGCCCGCTGACTCCGAGTCTGCGGTGGGGAGGGCTGATGCCTCTTGTATCTCATCTAAAGGAAGCTGGTTACCCCAGGAGTGGGGCTGGGCTGAGGCAGGCACCAGCCGTCCGAGTCCTAGGCTTGGGGTGCCAGTTCTGCCCTGTGGCTGGAGTTGACTCCTGGGACCTCTCAGTGGGGGGGTGTCTGTATGTGTGTGTGTCTGTGTGTGTCTGTGTGTCTGTGTGTGTCTGTGTCTGTGTGTGTGTCTGTGTGTGTCTGTGTCTGTGTGTGTGTCTGTGGAGGGTGAGGGGTGGGGGTCCCAGGTCCTTTCTCTCCTGGAAGGAGATAAATTCAGGAGAAGGGGTTGGCAGCACCACTGGGAGGAGGGGTCAGGGGAGGGAGGAAACTTGAGGCTTTGTAGAAAGAGCCCCAGATTGGAGCCAGAAGGGCTGGCCCACCACTCTGCTGTGTTTGAGGGCTGTGCCACCCAGCCTCAGAGTGTCTCCTGGAAAATGGGATGACAGCCTTCGCATCAGGGCAGCTGCAGGCCCTCCATTCAGTGCCCGCTGACTCCGAGTCTGCGGTGGGGAGGGCTGATGCCTCTTGTATCTCATCTAAAGGAAGCTGGTTACCCCAGGAGTGGGGCTGGGCTGAGGCAGGCACCAGCCGTCCGAGTCCTAGGCTTGGGGCCTCAGGGTTATAGACACAGGTGGCTGTGGGAGGAGGCAGGGCCAGGAGGGAGGGCCCAGGGAGGCCCAGAGTCAAGGTAGAAGCTGGAAGTCTCAGGCTGTATGGCTAAATCCCATGCCCCAGGGTTGGCATGAGGGAGCCTGGCAGCTCTGTGAGGTGGCCTCTGTCTTGGTCTTGGGTTGAGGCCTCAGAACTATCACTGCCTGTAGAGTAGGGGTACACATGCCCCCATGCCACACTTATGCCCAGGTCAGGGGTTCAGTGGGGCACCCTTGAGAGCAATCATATTCTTAATCACCCCATGCACCCCAACCAGCCCACAGCCTCCTTCGAGGCATGCCCTCTGTAACGTCTGTGATCAGTGGGATCGTGTCAGCCTGAGATGACCAGCCTTTGGAACAATGGGGCTGTCTTTGCAGCCCTCTGCTCCATGGAAGCAGCATACCCCACCTCCGTCCCCTCTGGTGGAGCTGAGCTGGGGGTAGGGCTAACACCCCTTTCTTTCACCCCCAGAGAAGAGTCTGGAGTTGGGGACCAGGGTGCATTCTGCTGGGCGCCCTGATAGTGGCGTGGCCTCGAGCCTGTTGTGAGCCTTTCTGGGAGTCAGGGGGCAGCAGAGGCCCAGTCTTGGTGGGTGCAGGAGGGAGGCAAGCAGCCAGCCAGCTCCTTCCAGCCAGGCCACAAGTAGGGTGGAGGGAGACTACTCGTGTTGGGGAGAACCGTCATTCTAGAAGGAGCCTTCCAGGCAGTTTCTGCCCTCAGCCCCCACCCCAGGCTGCTCACCCTTGCCAGCAGGCTCGATGGTCACCTTCTCGCTGCTGTTGCCCCGGCCGGCGGAGGTGACGGCGGCCACCCACAGCAGGTACTGCTGCCCGCGGTTTAGGTGGGCGATCCGGTAGAAGAGCTGCTCCGGACTCGTCTCATACTCACTGGGCGCCTGCGGGGCAGAGGCGAACGCGTACTAAGAGCCAAGGCCCCTGGGTCTCCACCTCCACCCTTCCCGGGGGCCCTGGGCTCAAGGGGCGATGGCCAGGGCGATGGGTGGTGGAGGCAGGATCCTGCCTAGTTGGCCCTTTCTGGTTTTGGAGCAACACTGGACAGCTTGCCCTGGACGGAGCCCTGGGCTCGGCCCTGGGCACTGATGGGCCGGCTCTGGCGGTTTGCTGGGTCAGTTTCAGTTCACGGCTTGGACTGATCCAGTCGCTGGCTGCAATGGCTTCAGGCCAGGAAATGTGAGTGTTTCAGGTGGGTGAGAGATGGCGGGAGACAGGAGAAGGGAGAATGGAGGGTAGGGGGGTGTCCCAGGAAAATCCTGAGAAAAGGGAGTCTCTGAGAAGCTAAATGACAACGTTTGCCATATTAGGGTTGTAGACAGCCTGTCCCCACTCAGAGTCACCTCCCAGCCCTACTGCCTAATGTCTCCTTCATTCCTACCACCTGTTCCCACCCGCTCCCCCAACTCCATTCTGGGGGAGGAAGGGGAGGGAGAGAGAACTATGAGAGCTTCACGGGGCAGCACTTTATTAATGATTATTAGTGGTATAGATCACCGTATATATTTGTAGGTTATATAAATCTATAAAATTTTTTTAACCAAATGACAGTTTTGACAAGTTGCCAACAAAACAATATCGGATCCCAGTGGTTTTACCAGTTGCTTTGATGAAAAGATTATGTTGCCTTGGAAACCAGAGGCTCAGATATTGAAATGAATTTGAGAAGGAGCTTTTGATAAGCGCTAGTTTGCAGACCTCCTGTCAGCCCCTTCCCTGGTGCAGGCGGGATGGGGCTGACTTTCATTTCATTTTATTTTTTGGTCAGCCGCGGGGAAGGGAAAGCAGGACAGCACCAGGGCCTCTTTGAAATCAGGGTGGAAGTCTAGGGAGGGGGAGCAGCCCCTGGAACAGATGGGGGGCCCCGAGGCCAGAGGGAGCTAATAATTAGTTATTTTTGCAGTCAGGGGATGTTGCACACACATGCCCCCATGCACACACTCTCATGCACACGGACATGTAGACACATTCAAACACATGCTGAGGGACAGATCTCCAGACAGACATGGGGTCACAGAGGGACATTCTTTGCCACCCATGGGAGGGCTGAGGGACCCAGTGACTTGTAACAGGAGATAAACGTCCTTTCTGGTCCCAGACCATCTGTAAGAAGATGCTCAGGAGAGGGCACAGGCATCCCCACCACACACAGAGTTCCCTGGCAGACCCCTCCTGCTGCCTCTCTTGTAGGGAGCTGGCCTTGGGCCCAGGAGCTCCCTGAAAGCCACCTTGAGCTCTGGTAGCTGGGTGCAGGCTGCAGCACTCGGGGACCGTGTGGGTATCTGCAGGTCATATCTGAGCATGAGGCAGGGCAATAAAGTGGCTTTGATGTCTGCCTGCCTTTCTTACCATATGGACCACAGTGTCTCTCACAGTTCCTGGGGCCTCAGTTTTCTCTCCTGCAAACTAAGAAAGCAATCCAGCTCTACCTGCCCTGACTGGTCACAGTGAGGATACCTGAAGCAAGGGGTGTGCAAGTCCTTTGTAAGTGGGGACATGTGTTTCTGTGAGGGTGGAAGTGTGTGTGTGCATGTGTAGAGAAAAGTTAAGTCTCTTGCTTGTGTCTGTCAGTGTGTACCTGACTGTACATTTGTGTCTACACAGGGCAGGAAAGCTTTGGCTTCCCCTTGAAGGTATTAGCATCTTACCCAGGCCCTGGGTGCTTTCCTTTTAACCTGAACTTCCTTTTAACCCCTCTAATCTCCTGAAATCACTTTTAAAAATACAACTACACTCCAAAATAAAATCATAGTAATCAAAGGTAAAAGGTAAAAAAAAAAAAAGGTAAACCTATGCAAGGAGAAACTATAGCTTAATTATTTACCTATCTTTCTAATCACAAAAATAAAAAATAGAAAATCACAAATAGAAAAGTCATAACTAGAAATGATTTATAAATTTGAATTATATGAAAAGAAAACCTATGGTATAATAAAAACTAGAATAAAAAGGCAAGCAATGAGCTGGCAAACACCTGTAACCTATATGAGCAAAGATGGTTATTATCTTTAATATGTAAAGAGCACTTACAAATCAATAAGAAAACCATGATCTACCCAAATAAAAAATGTAGAAAGGACATGAATTGACAATGATCCAAAGATGCACAAAGCCAAAGATCACATAACACACAACAATAATCAACCTAACTAGTTTAGAATCCAACTGACAGAAAATGAAAAATATATAATATCTTAGATTAGCGTGTGCACAAGGGAAACATATATGCTGCTCATAATGCTAGTGGAAGTGTAAGTTGGTACAAACTTTCTGAAGAGTGGTTTGCAAATGTGCATGTAAACATCAAAAATATTTATACTCTTTGTGATCCATGATTCCTATAAAAATTTATACTAAGAAAATAATAAACCAATGAGCATAAAGACTTTTATGAAGAATTCTCCATGAAATGAAAAATTATTTATAATGGTAAAAAACTGAAAATAGACTAAATATAGAACAATTTTAGGGACTGGTTAAATAGATTATGTGTATACAGGCACTAAAGATAAAAGAATATTTGATGTCAACTCTTATTTCAATAAAAAGAATATTTAATGGTGTAGATAAGTGCCGTATATACTACATGAAAAACTGAGATTATATAACATTTTGTAAATTTTTATTTTAATTTTATAAAAAGCCAAAACAAAACCATAGTGTATGTGCAGGTCAAGGATTGGAAGATTATATCCCAACACATTGCCAGTGGTTATCTTTAGAGAGTGAGAATGAAAGTAATTTTTACTTTCTTCTCTATTCTTCTATATGTTTATAGAATTTTCTACAATAAAATTATATTATTTTGATAATCAGAGAAAAACAGCAAATGTATTAAACTGGAAACATTTCTAACAGGACTCAATGCAGCTCTGGCTAGCCTTGGCCAGCCCCAGAGTGTAATTCCTGGTATCTTGCACCTTATGCAGTTTCCCACATCTATTCTGAGAATTCTGGACACACAAAGTCACGCACTCCAGTATGTATGCACACATTCAGACACACATGCATCTGCCTCTCAGCCCACACTCATTCCCACAGTCTTGCGTCATCCCACGTACATGAGTGTGTCCTCAACCCTGGAGCTCTTTCATAAATGAATTTGTGATGCAGTTGCTCAGAACCTGGAATATATTTCCGTAAAATGATCGCATCCCCTAGCCGCAGGTGGTGGTTAGGTTCCCTGGCCCCTTGTTCAGCCCAGTCCTTGCTTTGCAACATGGCTGAACTGAGTTCTCATCACGCCAGCACATCTGCCCCCCACCCGCAGGAGAGAGGTGGTTCCTCCACTCTTGGGACATGAAGGGGAAGGAGGGAGGGTCCCCCGGTCTGCAGGAGGAGGGCATGGGGACCAGGAACTCTGCTCTGGAGCCTGGGAGAGGTGTCCCCCACCAGTGGATTGGGGCTCTTGGCGACTGAGTTAACGAGGACGCTCTGCTCCCAGACACCAATCCCTTTGAAAGACTTCATTATCGTTGGTGATGGACAGGGAGGCCTGGCGTACTGCGATTCATGGGGTCGCAAAGAGTCGGACACGACTGCGCGACTGAACTGAACTGAATGTGCGTACAGACACAAGCTGGAGAAGGAGTTCCCACCTCTCATCACTTTATGAAGGGAAATTTGCCCAGTGTCTAAGACTTCACAATTGCTACGCTGCTAGCAATTCATTCATCAAATGTATGTCCTGGACAAGGATGCTCCAGGCACAGTGTTCTACGGCTGGGGACCTGAAGATGAAAAGATGCCGCCCTTGTCCTCACAGGGCCCTGCAGACAGGTGAGTGAGCGGGCAACTGCCGCTTAACACATTCAGCGTGTGCTAGAGGATGAAGAACATGCCGTGGATGGTAGGATCAGTAGGAGCAGAAGTGCAGGGGTGTGAAAGGCAGAGCAGGTGTCCAGAATGGTGACCAGCCTAGAGTAAAAGGAGTCTGGAAGGTATGTGTGTACTGGGGGGAGGGGCAGGAGGGGGGGCAAAGAGGGGCAGAAAACACAGCCAAACACGTTAACTGGAAAATTGTCATACACCACCCCAACGATGACAGAGTTTTTAACCTAACATCTGCAGACCTCATGACCCAGCAGTTCCTTTCACAGGCCCAACAGGAATATATACACAAGAGCACCAACTGCAATAGCCCCAAACGGAAAACTATTCAAATGCCTGTCAATGGATAATTGTAAATAAACTGAGATATATACATGTAATTGAAAACTGTACAGAAGTGAGAGTGAATAATCTCTAACCACACACAACAATATGGATGAAATTCACAAGTTCAAACTAATGC
>SJXQ01005989.1:318695-349427 GCA_006408695.1 Aepyceros melampus | reverse complement strand
ATATATATATGTATAAAATGCATGCATCCATGTATGCTCAGCCACTTCAGTCATGTCCAACACTTTGAGACCCCATGGACTGTAGCCTGCCAGGCTCCTCTGTCCATGGGATTCTCCAGGCAAGAGTACTGGAGTGGGTTTCCATGTCCTGCTCCAGGGGATATTCCTGACCCAAGGATCAAAACCAAATCTCCTGCATTGCAGGCAGATTCTTTACCCATTAAGCCAACTGGGAAGCCCATATATATTGTGTATTTGTACTTCATATAGTATTCATCTGAAGTCAGGATGATGGTTATACCCGCAGGGGGAGGGTGGTGACTTTCTGGGGTGTTGCCCTATTTCCTGCTCTGGGAATCCCCCCACTCAGTGCCTGGAAGTGCTATGAAAATTCATGGAACTGTACAGTCATCATATGTGTACTTTCCTGCATGTGAAATAGTGACGGTGAGGATGGAGAGGAGGGGGCGGAGTCACTGAAAAGACATTACTGGGCTTCTCCTCTGCGAATAGAGCTATGGCCTCACTGGCGAGGAGCGGGGCTGCCTATGGCTCAGAGGGCAATTCAGAAAGACCACAGGAAGGCGGAGAGCGGGGGACGAGATGATGACACAATTACCGAGCAATTTCAGGGCAGCTTTCTGGGCTGTCAGAAGCTCATCTGCAGGTGCCGGGGCTGCCGTCACATCACTAGTTGCTGATGGAGAGAGAAGCTGGCCTTTTCCTGCTCCCTGATCTCCCCCATCCTGAGCACATCTCTCAACAGTACTCATGGCCCCGCCCCCGGGAGCATCCCCTCTGCTCCCCTCACTAGCCTGGAAGCATCCCAAGGGCACGTGTTTCTTTGCACTTGCTCTCACAGCTAGAACAGGTATATGACAGAGCAGCCACCCAGCAGAGCTCTGTGACTGAGTGGCTGGAGATAAGGAAAGGGGCAGAAGGGAGGATGCCTGTTATGGGATGTGTGTGCATAGCCACCTGCATGAGATGAGAACCTGCCCTCATCCTCTCCTGCCTCTTAGCAGCCCTTGGTGGAGGGCAGGGGCCAGTCCCCCGCACTGTGCCCCAGTGCCAGGGGGCTCCTTACTTTAAACTCCCAGGTTTGGGAAGGCAGCGCCCACAGAGAGATGCCCTGGTCTTCCCCTAGCTATCCCCCATCTTTTCCCCTCTTTAACTGGATCCATGCTGAGGGGGCCACTTGAGGCAGAGCTCCAGCAGCCCTCTAAGCCCAGACTGACCATGCTGAAAAGCTGGGTCACCTCCAAAAGCCATGGGCTAGCAAGTGCTCAGTCCAGAGCTCTGCGATCTGCTAGGAGCTTCCTTGATCAGCCAGACCAGAAGAGCTGAGGCCTTGTCCTCCCTCTCCCACCTGCTTGAAGGAGACCCCTACTCAAATAAGCCTCCAGGGCTTAGGATAATCTTGCAGTCCCTGGAACGGAGGACTGACCCAAGATGGACTTGGGTAAGGCTTCAACCACTGTTGGGTGACCGGTGCCCATGCTTAGCCATGAGTCAAGTCGAAACACAGATATAAGCAGCCCCAGGATTTGGCCCAGAAGCAGCTGATCTGTAGGGGACTTTCCTTTCCCCCTGTCCTGCTCAGCATTCAGCCCTGGGCCCACTTACCGGCTGGCCAGACCCGGGGCTGGAGCAGAAGATGGTGTACTTGCGGATCACCCCGTTGGGCTTGGTTGGGGGCAGCCATGACACAACCACACTGCTGGCGGATGAAGGAACAGCCTTGATGCCAGCGGGGGGACCTGGAACTGAGTGGGAGGAAGGTGGGGTCAGTTAGTGAATGGAGGAACAAAGCCTTTAGGACAAGGTGGAGAGAGTAAGGCAGATTAATCTGGGAGAGCTTCCTGAAGGAAGCATCTTTGAGCTCTGGTTTAAAGGAGGAGGTTCTAGCATGGCAAACAGGTGAGAGGATAAAGGTGATCATTAGGGGTTTGGAACCAAATCTCTGAGATGGAGGCATTGGGAGTGGCCAGCTGCAGAACTCTTTGGCCAGAACCAAGAACTTAAGATACACAGGAAAGAAACAGAACCCTGAGGAATTCATCTTGATCCCAGTGGTCCTAACCTGATCCCCTAGCCAATGCTCTACTAACTAAGCTTGTATCTAGGCCAGATATACTGGTCACTTTGCTCTTTTTGGCCTGTGAGCTCCTTGAGGCTGGGGACTCTAGAGACTCACAGAGCAGGCCTCCTCCTGAGGGTCAAAGGTCAGTGGTCAGCCAGTGGGTGAGTATGTTTCCTGCCATGTACTCGGGGTACTGCCCTTGGGGTGCTGGCTAGGCTCTTTCTCTTTTCAGGAGGGAAAATCTACTTCAGAATTGGCTGAGAAACCCATCCCGAGTGGATCTGAGCCAGATGGACTGTGACCTCCCCTTGCTCCCGTGCTGGGCCTGCCTGGCCTGGCTGGGACCCCAGGGCCTGGAGCCTAGCAGCATCCTGTTTCCAGTCCATACTCTCCTTCATCTTTGCCTTGTATTGCTGTAAATTGTCTTCTCTCCTGGGAGATTTTATGCTCCTTTGAAGGTTGTGATGGTATCCTATTCAACTTATTTTATCTCTCTAAGCCTCAGTTTCTCCATCTATATGGACATAACAACCACATTAAAGGTTTGTAGTGAGAATCAGTGCTAATTAAGATAAAGCACCTGGCAGGGTGCCTAACACAGAAGAGACTCAATACGTCGTTAACAGTTAGTACTTTTGCACTCCCTTCCTGTGCTCTCAGCTTTTAGCACCTACTGCAATTTTTAAAAAATCTAATAAGTGGTCAACAATTCTAGGTTAAATAAAATAATTAGAAACAGTATCATCTATCCCAGGGCCTGAGCCCGGAAGCTGGCAGTCATCCTTGACTCTGCCCTTCCTCACTACTACAGCCTTGCCATTTGCTTCTGCTAGAGGTCTCTGCTGTTCTGGGATGCAGGGGGTGGGTGTCTATGGATGGCCACTGGGGCAACTGCATTGTTCAAGTCTTCGCTGTCCTTGCACACTTCTTTCTTACCAGTTATTAAGAGAACCATGTTGGAATCTCCCACCATGATTGTAGATTTATCTTTTATCCTTGTTGTTCTGTTGGTTTTTGTTTTTGTGTATTTTGAGGTTATATTATTAGGTTTGTAAAAATTTAGAACTGTTTTATTTGCCTGGTAAATTAAGTCTTTTATCATAACAGAAGTGTCCTTCTAAGAATGATTTTTGCCTTAAAGCATACTATGTCTAATATTAATATTCTAGTTTTCTCTTAATTTTGTATGATACATCTTTTATCTTTTGTCTTTTTCCATGCTTAACTTTTCTACCCCTTTATGTTTTGATGTCTCCTGAAAACAGCACATATTCGAGTTTTGCTTCGCTGCTAGCCAGTCTGGCAGTCTATCTTTTAACTGGAGAATTTAGCCGATTTATCTTACTACTGATACATTTGGGTTTAACTGTGCCACCTTGCTGACTATTTTTTACTTGTCCCACCTATTGTTTTACTTTCCGCTGTTCTTTGTGTCCTCCCTTGGATTGTGCATTAAAAGAAATTCTGTTTCTCCCTTCTATTAGTTTTGCTATTATGCACTCTTTCACAATTTTTAGATTAGGTAAGTCTCTGACTTACCAAAGTCTAGTAGCTGCCACTTTTCTTCTCAGATAATGCAAGGACTTGGAATTTCCATTTACTCTCTCTCAATTTACATGCCATTGTTATATACTTTAATTCTGTAAATATTTGGACACCCCTTTCAAGGTGATTACATCATCATTTTATGCAATCAATATTGATTTCAATTTACCCATATATTCACCATTAATTGCTCTTCTTTCCTTTCTTCCCACATCATTGAACTTCTATCTGGGATCCTTTTCCTTCTAGTTAAAGAATAACCTTTAGTATTTCTTTCAGGGCAGCTATGTTGGTGTTAAGTTCTCTCAGGTTTTGTTTGTCTGAAGATGTCTTGATTTCACCTTAATCTTGAAAAATATTTTTAAAAGGTATAAAGTCACAGGTTGATAACTACTTTTTTTCTCATACATACTTTAAATATCTCATTGTGTTGTTTTCTGGCTTCCACTGTTTCTGATAAGTTAGCGACAGTCTTATTTTTGCTCCTTTGAAGGTAACTGGTTTTTTCATCCTCTGGTGGCTTTTAAGATGTTTCTCTATTTGTTTATTTTTCAGTAGCTTTATTAAGATAAGCCTAGGTGTGGACTTTAAGTTATTCCTTGTGAAGGTTGTAGAGCTTCTTGCATTGGGGCTTGATATCTTTCACAGCTTTGAAAAGTGTTCAGACATTTTATCTTCTCCTCCATTTCCTTTATCCTCTTTGGGATATCTTCTCACATCTTCTGTGTCCTTGATATTCAGAATGTGGTCCATGGATTAGCAGCAGTGTCTCCTGGGAGCATGTTAGAAATGCAAAATCTCAGGTTGCACCCTCGACCTACTACATCAGAATCTAAATTTTAACATGATTCCTCCAGTGATTTGTATGCACAGTAAAGTTTGGAAATCATCGCTCTGTGTCTTATTTGCTCTTTCATTTTCCATTCATTCGTCTTTTTGTGCTTCATCTGATATTATCTTCTGATCTATCTTCTGGTTCACTAGTTATCTCTTCAGCTGTGTCTAATTTGTTATTAAGCCCATCTAGCAAGTTCTTAATTTCAGATATTAGTAGTTTTTGTTTCTAGGTTTTTTATTTCACAGCTTCCAATGCTCTTAAAATTTAATGAAACCCATTTGGAACTCTTGCAGAGCTGCTGCTTTTGTCTTTTTCTGCTGGTGTTTATTCACATTGTCCCCATTGTTTTTATGGTATGCCAGACGCACTATTTGCAAAGTTATTTGTGGAAGCAATTTGAGGTCTCAGATGATATAATCGTCCTACAGAAAGAATTCATGTTTGCGTCCAACAGGCACCTTCAATCTGGGACACTAGCAACCTGTGGTCACCTCAGTCTAATTTCTAGGACTGAGAGGATCTGAGGCTGAGCTGTTTACTTTTGGTCCACTTTTAGAGTTCTGCCCTTCATGATCTCAACTCAGAGTAGGCTGGGGCAGGGAGCAGAGGAGGGTTGGCGCTGTAGCAGGCCCACACGCGGTAGCAGGCCCACACGCGGTAGCAGGCCCTGGCCTCCAGTCCATGTCTTTCGGGCACTGCTCAGTCTCTTCAGTCACTGCCTCTAGACTCAGCAGGCGTCCCCCGGGGGAGGAGCTGTCCCAGATACCAAGATCACCTCCTGGGCCTCTATTCTCCCTTGGATCCTGGCCCAGTAACTTCACTTTCCTGCCAGCTCTCTGATTACCTTCAAGCAAGTATGTAAAAATATTTTATTCAGATTCCTAGTGTCCTTAACAAGGAGGAGGGTGGATTGGAGTTACACTCTCTACCATTCCTGGAAGTGGAACCCCTTTGATATGTTTCCCTAAACCTGCCCCTCCTCCTCCCTTCATCCTCATTGCTGCTGCCCTTCCACACACCTTCCTTTTCTTTGCCTAGAGGCCCACAGGTTCTAAGAGGCCTTTCCCAACCCAGTCCTTATCCCCTATTCCCTTCCTATGACCAATCCTCAATGCTTCTACAAGAGATATCATCTAGTTCATGCCTCTTCCTCAGTTAAAAACCTTTAAAGTGGTCCTAAGTCCCAGACGAGGGAACCTGGTGGGCTGCCGTCTATGGGGTCGCACAGAGTCTGACACGACTGAAGCGACTTAGCAGCAGCAGCAGCAGCAAGTCCAACCCAACTTTGCACTCTGAGGCCATATAGATAGGTCTGGTATTCACAGGGCAGATGAGCAGCAGGCAAGAGGTTTCGAGCTAAAGAACTGAGTATAGCCAAGCCAGCCTGAAACCAAGCTCAGACTGAGAGATCTGGACTTAAGAAGTGAGCTCGAATTGATATGCTTGCATTTTTCTTGCTTTTCTTTAAATTCTCTGTCAATTTTTTTTTCCTTTGCCAAAATCCTGAGGGGGCCTGGTGGGGGTGGTGTGTGGGAAGTTGCAGTGTCTTCTGATTAGGATATTTGTCCAAGGTGCCATGGCAGAGTTGGAACTAGAACGTAGATCTGCTTTCCAAGTCAGCTGAATAATAACTATGACTGCTACCTACAAATAGCAGAACCTGGTGGCGGTGGAGCAGTAAAGGTGGGGCGGGCTTGCTTGTCTGCCTACCCCTCTGCCATCATTCCTCCCTAATCCTTGCAGAGTCTCACTCTTGCTTGGGTTACCCATGCTCCTCCACCCTTCAGAGAAAGCTGTCTCCATCACCCACACCAGAGGATTTATCATGCTTAGAGTAAGTCAGCCATGATAATTCCATTCTCCTCTCAGTGACTGGCTTCGCGAGAGGCATATTGCCCTGTGTTGTTGATGGGAAATGAGCATAAGTCTGCTGAGGGGGGTTTCTGGGAAAGGTTTCTTTTACTCCCAAGAGACGCACGCCCATAGGAAGAGACTGCTTCTCTCACTCTGAACTCTGTCTTGTCTGGCGTGATGCCTGGAGCTGCAGGCATCTTGAAATCATGGGAGGAACAGCTGACAGGCTGAGGATGGCAGAGCAGAAAAGATGGGAACCAGTGAGTTACCCAACCCCAGTGCTGCCCTACTCAAGACTTCTTGTTATGTGTGATAATAAATGTGCTTATTGCTTCAATCTTTTTTTAGTTGCATTACTCACAACCAAAAGCTTCCTAACTGACACAAATGGTGTGATGAAAAGTATAGGGGTTGGGGAGGCAGGAAAGCTCTCCTTTGCCACCCATCAGTTTTGTGACCTGCAGCAAATTGTTTTAGCCCTCAAGGCCTCTGTTTTCTCATCTCTAAAATGGAAATAATACCCTCCCCAAAGGGCTATTGGAAGGTTGCTGCTGCTGCTCAGATGTGAGTCGTGTCTGACTCTTTGCGACTCCACGGACTGTAGTCTGTCCATGGGATTCTCCTGGCAAGAATACTGGAGTGGGCTGCCACTTCCTCCTCCAGGGGATCTTCCCAACCCAGGAGTCAAACCTGTGTCTCTTGCACTGGGAGGCAAATTCTTTACCATTACCATTCTTTGCCACCCGGGAAGCCAGGTGCTGGAAGGTTAAGTCACGCTTATGATGGCACATCACACACATGTCAAGTTATGACCATTGTTCTGGATGAGATCTCATCTGACAGTGGGTTCCTTTCGGCTTAGGCTTCCCCCAAGGGCACCTGGATCCACAGGAAGTAGTCATTTCATTGCCAGCTCGGGGTAAACCAGCTGCCATTTGCCAGCACTTGACATTTTAGAAAGCATTCTATGGTTAGGCGGGCCAGCTGACAGGTTTTATCATGAGGAAACTGAGGGGCAGAGAGGTCAGTGACTTGCCAACCAGTGGCAGGGCTGGGGCACCCATATCTCTGCTCCCACCCCGTGAAGCTGCCACCTTGGGACCCTGGCCCCTGCTGTGTGTGCCCCTGTGACTCCATGGGCAGCTCTAGGGTGGGGACAGCTTCTTGGAGGGAGGGTTGTGCTCCTCGACTTTGGGTTCCCTCCTGGGTCTCACCGTGGTCAGTCAAACATGTGGAGGTGCTTCTAGCTCAGGCCTTTGGAATTGTCGTGGTTGTTTAGCCACTAAGTCATGTCCAACTCTTCTGCGACCCCATGACCCATAGCCCACCAGGCTCCTCTGTCCATGAAATTTCCCAAGCAAGAATACCAGAGTGGGTTGCTATTTCCTTCTCCAGGGGATCTTCCTGACCCGGAGATTGAACAATTGGTAGGTGGATTCTTTTTCCACTGAGCCTCCTGGGCAGCCCCTTGCATCAGAATAGGATGCAAGAAAGTCTGGAGGTCTGGGTGGTTAATTTCTAGAGGCCAGAAGGTGCCAGTGTGTATGCGTGTCCCTGAGGCCCTGAAAGGGGGCAGGCTCCAAGCACCATCCCGGGTAGGTCTCCACACAAAAGCAGGTGGCTCTGCCTGGAGCTGTCCCAGGAAACCTTGATGTGGGGATTAATGACAGGAAAAGTAGGGCAGGCAGGTTGGTAAATATTTAATTGCTAAGAGCTTAAGTGGGGGGAGGGGGCTGATCTGATGGAAAGGGAGGGGCTTAGGGAGAGTGGGGAGCATTAATCACAGTTAGTCCCGTCGCCAAGTCACCAAGCTGGTCTGCACTGGGAGAGGTCCACTATCACTCCCAGCCTGAGTTGCCCCTCTGTAACTCCTCTCACCCCTCCAGCTCCTTCTGCCAAATTGTCTGGATAGGACCTAGACCACGGGTCTCTGTATCCTTTGAAAAAAACAAGGCTGAGTTGGAAAGAGGACAAAATGCCAACCTCGGTTACTATTTATGAAGCACCCACTGGATGCAAGGCATGTCATATCAATTGACTCTTTAACCACATTGCACCTGGCTAAGGAGAATTAGAATCAACTAAGTGTTGGGTTGGCGGGGTGAGGAAGGAAGTGGAAGAGGAGCCCAGAGCTGCAAAGGGTCACATATGGTACCTCCTGTTCCCAGTGAGGCCCCTTGAGGGGTACAACTCTGACCTGGATGGGAAGTCTGACCCTTGTCTGGACCTGATCTCTCCTGGGCTGACTCAGCTCCCAGCCTCTCCCATCTGGCTGCATCACTCTACCTTGGGGGTTTGGCTCCTTATCTCCCTTTTCTTCCAGTTCTGCCCTCAGGGGCGGGGCTTTGAGATCACAGATCCACATGCAGGCACATCCCAGTCCTGAGAGTGTCCCCCCAAGCGTGCACCCATCAGAGTCTAGGGCCTGGCCCATTCACTCTGGGGCCTCTGTAGCGTGATCACCAAGTCCCTAACCCAGGTGATGGTCCCGTTCCCGGCATCCCCAACCATCTGTATCCAGAAGCCTGCAGAGGAGCAGATGCCACAAAGAGGATGCTCTTGGGATGGGGGTGGGAGGAGAGGCTGCATCTGGCCTCTGACCCCAGTGCTGCAGGGGGAAAGGGTTATGGTGGCTTATATGTTTAGGCATGAGTCCTGGGGCACTTCACCACCACCTGTGGTAAGCCATACTCTTCCAAAGCAGCGCTCCCAGAATTCTCAGTCACCCTTGTTGTTCAGTTGCTAAGTTGTGTCTGACGCTTTGAAACACCATAGACTGCAGCATGCCAGGCTTCCCTGTCTTTCACTATCTCCCAGAGTTTGCTCAGGTTCACGTCCACTGAGTTGGTGATGCTATCTAACCATTTCATTCTCTGCTGCCCTCTCTCCTTTTGCCTTCAATCCTTCCTAGCATCATGGTCTTGTCCAATGAGTCACTCTATAGGGAATTAAGGGATAGGAGAAAGGACGGGGCTCTGCTCTCCCCCTTAACTGTGGGTGGGGTGAGCAGTGGAAGGCTGGAGCAATAAGCCCTGGGAGCTGGCCCCAAGTGCCGGGCTGGGTGGGAGGAGCGCACTCACCATCCTCCTTGGTCTGGATGTAGAGCACGCTGTGCGCACGCCATCCCCGGCCTGGGTGTAGGCCAGCACCTGCACGCTGTAGTTGGTGAACTTCTCCATGCCCCGCAGCTCCACCCGCTCCCGCGTCGTGGTGATGTTCTGCATCTCGCCCCACTCTGCCGGACACGAGCATCCTCTGAGTGCGGCCCATGCTGGCCAGGCCAGGCCACGGTCCCCCAGCCACTGCCCCTCCACCAGCCTGGGCTCGGACCTTGACTCCACGGTGGTAGCAATGAGGGGAACCTTTCACCTCAAGGTCATGGTTGCAGACTTGCGACACTGCTCCTAGGCCGAATCTCTCCCCAAGTGGCCCAACCAGGGTGACCCACAAATGCCAGCTGGGCCTCATCCCCTAGTCAACCCTGTACCAAATTCAACTTAATACTCTCTCTATAAAATAGTTCTACCTCTCTATCTCTCCGAACCTGACTTCCCTGTCCTCTACCCACCCCTCTCTCCATGTGAGGGACCCCAGGAATTGACTTGAACCCAGAAGGAGCCTTGGCCAGGTGGTACAGTTGGCAGCTGTTTCTCTTGGCTGCCCAGCACCTCTGAGAAATGGAGTATTTCCTGCCATATCAGTAAACAAGGATTTCACAATCATCATTCTAGCCCTCTAAATCCTTGAATCCCTGAGCCCTACGGGCACTCAGGAAAGAGAAGAATACCTGGGTGATATGGCAGATAGGTTGTAGCCACTCCCTACAGTTAAACACTGAGAAGCTCAGGATGTAAAAAAATGCAGGATAGTGAGCTGCACATGAAAGGAATGATTTCCCTTGAGTCCAGACTCTTGCATCTTCCCATACACAGAAAAGGGCTAAATTCCTTAACTTGGAATATCTGGCTTTCATTCACAAAAATACTTTTGACCTTCAGACTACCTGGCCTTTGTGGCAAAACTTCTATATAACCTCCCCCACCTCCTTGGAGCAGTTCTCTCAGGACTACTTGAGATGCTATCTCCCAGGCTTGAAGTCCTAAAAATTCCCACCCGAAATATTAATAACTCTCACTTTCAGGTTGTGACTGCTCTTGAAGTTGACACCTCCTTGGGCTCTCGGCTCTCATAGGTGATAGATCCAGGTGGCATGACCTGTGACAGGCTGGGCATGCCTGCCCTGCACCTGACTGCTCCTGGACTGGCACCCTGAACTCTCGAGAGGACAAGGGGTTAACTCCCCATTCCCTTCCCCCCACATCAAGGACATCTTGTCTGCAAAGAACCCACAGAGAGAACATGGGCGAGGCTGCTGGAGTGACAGCCATGGCTGGGAGGGCCAGGCCTTCCTTGGGCTCAGCGAGGACCCGTCACCCTGGATCTGCCAAGAACTTGCTGTAGACGCTGAAAAGCTTAGGGAGAGAGTCCCGTGGGACAGCCAGGGTCTCAGGAGGAGGAAAGAGGCTTCTGAGCTGACAACCATCCCCCTGAGACTACTGGGCTTTTTTAGAAAACAGACCCAGACACCAGCTGAAGACAGGCCGTGCGGAAGACAAGTGCCAGCAAATCCACCCTGGCGCCTCGCGAGGGACCTGGTGCAGGCAGAGGCCTGGTCTCGGGCCTAGCCGCAGACCAGCCACAGTCTGCCAGGGTCCAGAGGGTGAGGACTCCAGGCCCAGCCTGAGAGGACTCTGGGTCAGTGGAGGAGGGCCTCAGAGGCCCGATAAGTGGGACTTTCCCTTTCCAGGAGGTCAGAAACCAGAGTGGACCTGTCTAGGACTAGAGCCAGAGAAAGACCCAGGAGGAGGGCAGCCTGGCCATCAATTCCGTGGCCTTTGGAGGCTAGCGAAGCTGATGCCTTCCTCACCTGAGGGCTGAACTGGGGAGCCACAGGGTTCGAAAAGGGGGAGTGAGTTCTGGAAAATGAGGGCCCTTCCCTTTTGTGGCTCAGCACAGATGAGATGAGGCCATCTCATTGCATAACACCTTGGAAGACCTGCAGGCCTCCACACTCCTGGAGGAGAAGGTGGAGGCGTGGCAGGGAGAGAGAATTCCTGTCAGCAGTGCCTCTGGGCAGACCAGAACCTGGGTGGAGGCGGAGAGGGCAGCTGGCCCAGGGGGCTGGCTGTGAGCTGGAGTCCCAGGTCCTCCAGGAGAGAAGGAACGGGCCAGGCGACCAGTGGCAGAAGGCTCAGGACATGGCGAGGCAAACTCACGTCCACAGTTTGGGATGCTGGGCCCCTGGCTTGCGTGACTGCCTGGTCCAGGGCTCTGCTGCACCAGTGGGCAGGGGCTGCTGTGTCTGCGGGGCTGCACTGGCCCATCTCGTGGGAAGGCACCCAAAGGGCCGGGCCACTGTCTTGGCTTTCTTCCCTCTGCCGTTCCTTGCCCCAGCTCCACTGTGCACCCTTCCCCGCTCTTCTCCAGGTCCTGGGCAGCTCAGCTGCACAGAACATAGGCCTCGCCATCCAACTGGCCAAGGGACCTTGCTTCCTCCTCTCGCCCCTCAGTCCTAGGCGGCGACAACTTCCTGCTGGTGCTAGCTTCCGGGGCCCCAACTTCCCTCCACACTCCTCCGAACACAGCGCCTTCATTAAAGTCTCAATTGCCCCGTTTGAGTATACCACCTGTTTCCTGACTGACATGACCACAAAGTCCTCGTACCAACACATTCCATCAGAAAACCCAATGTGTCCCTCTCACCCCTTAAGCCACTGCCCAACATAGTGCTGAACAGGGGCAGCTGGGGTCTGCCCCCCGCAGAAAGGTGGCCATGCTCACCACCTCTCACTCTGGCCCCTGGCTTTGGCGCAGGGAACAACAGGTGCAGGGGAGAGGCTGGACTTCCGCTCGGCGTCCCATGGGAAGATGCTCAGCTCTAAGTGTGGGCCTCCAGCAACCCCTGGCCTCTCACCCCACGAGCCGGCCACCACCCCCAGCAGGCTCACCCCCGTCAACGTAGAGGGACCAGAAGATGACCCGATAGCCTTTGAGGACGCCGTTGAGGGTGCTGCGTGGGGGCTCCGACCAGGAGATGACGGCCACGTCGGAAGTGATGGACAGGGCCCGGACGTTCTCGGGGGGCTGGCTGGGCACTGCGGAGGGGAGAGCCAAAGGGCTGGTCAGGGAGGTACAGGACAACACGCACGTGCAGGCAGGACCCTGCTGCGTGGCCAGAGGAACCTCGGGTCACACAGTGGGAGGCCCTCCTGAGTCGGTGAGTCTCGAGAGTTTGGGCTGGTGGCTGCGAAGGAAAACCAGTCTCCTTCCCTGAAAATTTGGGTGAATAGAGATCTTTCCAGCTTGGTTCCTGGGCTCTGGCTGGCATGTTCCTGATTCTGGGTAAGTGCTCAGGGAAGAAGGTGATGTACTCTGGGCATGAGCTCCTGGGTGCTCACCAGTGGGCACCACAGCCCAGGGAGTCCACCTCCGCTGAACGTAACAGAATGTGGAAGACCAAGCCAGCCCTGGGGGGAGTCTGTAACTGATGCTCTTATCTGATGGCTGCCAGCCATGTATGTCCCTGCCCCTGTGCCAAACTGAAGGGAAGGAAAAGAAGGAAAGAGGCTCTCAAATAACCCTGGGGTAGGAGAGAAGAGGTCCCTCAGACACCTTTAGGACTTCTGGAATCACTGCACTTTAGTCCCTTGTCCCTGCTCCCAACACACCGAAATGTGCTGGGTGAGGGAAAACACTAAGGCCAGCCTGGGTGGCCCGCCCTGCCGTTAGCCCTTTCATCTGAGAACTCAACCTAAGTCCCAGCCTCTGGGGGTGGCCCAGCTGCAGCTGCCCATCTGAGATGAGAGACAGGGGCAACATGAGGCCCCAAGGAGCCACCTGGGCCAGCGACAACTTTGGTGGCACTTCCACTGGTTTCCGAGGAGCTGGGGGCAAAGGGGAAGGCCACGTCTGCTTCGCTCTGAGTGGGAGAAAGGAGGCACAGGCTGGATGGGAGGTAATTAGATCCCATTGCCCCACAAGAGGCAACTCTAATTTTTATGAGCATTTAAATGATAATACATCATCCTAACGATCCTCTCTGAGAATGATTATTGTTTCATATTACTTAGGTGTAAAAATATAAGCACCATGTAATTAGGGACCCAGTGTAATAAACTAATACAGATCGCCCGTTCGAACAAATGAAGGTAATATAATTATGGAAAAGACACTATTGCTAAGGCAGGGGCCCTTGAATACCCCAGGAGGAGTGCTAATATTGCCAGGAAACGATCAGGATCTGACAGGCTAACGAGGGCCTTAATTAAGTATGAAAAACTGCTGAGCAAATGCTGCTGGAAACTTTCTTCCCCCTCTCCTCCTTTGTTTGGAAAATGTCTCCACAGCCCATTCTGGTCTCTCCCTGTTGGTGATCCCAGCCCCCCTGTAGCCCCCTCCAAAGCAAGGGATGTGGGGCCCTGATGGAAGCAAGGGTGGGCCTGGCCAGGTTGTTTTCTGGGATGGCCCTGGAGGATGGAGTTTAGTGTTTGGTCAGGTGTGCTGATATGGACTTGGGGCAGCTGTTCCCCCTGGAGGTCACTTCCCTGAGTATCCTGCATCCATGTCATTGGTCCTGCATCCAGCCTTGCTCCCAAGCAAGAGGGTAACAACAGGGTGAAGTAGAAAAGAGTATGGGATTCAGGGTCAGGTCTGGATTTTGCCCTGGGCTCTTCTTCATCAGATGGGCAATTCTGGACAGGTTGTTAACCTCCATGAGTCTTGGGTCCTTTTATGGGCAATGACCCGGCTGTTAGTGCTTGGGTTCTCACAGGTGCTCCCTGCACCAGCGGCATCAGCATCACCTGGGAGTTTATTAGACATGCACATTTTTGGCTCCCACCCCAGACCTGTTCAAGCAGAACTCTGGGGGACGGCCCAGCAATCTGTTTACAACCCTCTGATGTGCGCTCAGGTTTGAGAAGCACTGTCAGAGTACTTAATGGCACCGCTGGTACTTAATGGTGACAAGCTGGTCTTCCTCTATCCAGCCAGGCCTGTGGCCAGCAGCGGGCGGTGGGTGATGGGCTGGTGAGGATGTGGGGTGGTGGAGGGGGTGAGGGAGTGGCTGGCATGTCGCTCAGGTGCTTCTCTGGACCTCTCTGCGTTCTGTGCACCTTTCCCTGCTGCTGTGTTCTCCCTTTCCCCTGGGGGCTCAGTGCACTACATCTGCTCCCTCTCACAGCCTAGCTTGAGCCCCAGAGCAATTAAATGGGAATATCTGGGGGTGAGGCCAGGCATCAGGATTTTTAAACTCTGCAGATAATTCCAACTTGTAGCCAAAGTTAAGAACAACTGATATGAGTTAATCTACTGGGGTTAATCTTCTGGTGTTTCTGACCTGATGCATCCTCCCTCCCAAGGGTGTCTGCGTTTTCAGAGAGAATGAGGTAGGGAGAGGACATTGCTTAGCAAAAGGAATGACTCTCTATGGTAGAATGCTGGGTATCTGGATGGCCATGGGGCGACGGCATTATGTTTCCAGGGCAGTCAGTTCTCTCCCTTTGCTGGGGGAAGGCTCAGACTCAGTGACAGGTTTTAATCTCATATCTTGGTCTTAGGCTGGGGTATCACTAAGGAAGCTCTATGTATTCTGCTCTTTGGGGGGCTGTGTCCAGCCTGGCTCCATCTCCTGGGGTGGGTATCAAGGGTCATGTCTCCTTTCGTTTCCTAGCACAAGCTCAGGTAACAGTGGGCTCTTCTCTGTGCCTGGAGAGCAGGCATGCTCCTGCTGCCTCTTAACCCTCTCCTCCTGAGAAACCAGGCCCCATCATTCACTCAAAGTTGGAGTCCTCTCCAATCCTCAAAGAATGCAGTTTTAAAAACTGGGCTCCAAATCCTCTGTCCACAGACCTTGGGATTTTGTAACCCCACAGTCTCGTCTCAGGTCCCTAAAACAGATGGTGGACAGCTTCTAGCTCAGAAGTACATAGGTGACTTGGCTTCTGCCCTTTTTCCAACCTGGAGGGCCTAAAGGAGGAGAAATAGGACCCCGAGTGTAGAGGAAAGAGCTTGGGGAGAGAGATCGGTGAGCGGCCAGGATGAGGGAGGAGGAAAAAGTAGAGGGAGAAGATGGATGGAGAGTCAGAGATGCACAGACAGGCATTCAGACAGACCAGTAGCTCAATAGAGAGACCGATGGGCAGAGCACTAGAAAGTGATGGATAGAGAGCCAGCCAACGGATGGGAGGCCCAGAGGCCTAAATGGACCAAGCATCCCGTGAGAAGCCAATGGGTGAGAGGAGAGGGAGGGATCCAGGGAGGCTGTGTGTACCACAGGATGATGGGGCCCAGGAGCAGGGAAGGGGCCCCGGCCCTCCCTGGCAGCCCTGTACCCATTACCCTCTACTGGCGCCCTCACCATCCTCCAGGGTGGTGGCATTGATCTCGCTGGATGAGGGCCCCGTGCCAGCCCGATTGAAGGCCTGGACCACCACGCCATACTGGGCGAACTTCTTGAGGTTGTCCAGGGTGTAGACCTCGCTGTCCCCGGTGGCCTTCATCTCCACAATGCTGTACTGCCCGTTGCTGCCCGGGCTGTTCTCTCTGTAGCCGATCTGGTAGCCACGGATGACGCCGTTCTGCAGCTCCTTCTTGGGCGCCTGTGAGTGTGGGGTGGGAGGGTGGTGGGGAGACAAAGACACAGTGACATTCTGAGGGGATGCTCTTAAACCCAAAGGCAGGTCATGTCACTCGCTTGCTCCCAAGCCTTCCAGGGCTTCCATCTCACCCAGAATCAAGGCCAAAGGAAAAGCAACCCAAGTGTGCACAGACAGGGGAATGGATAAAGACGATGTGGTCCATACATGCAGTGGAATATTATTCAGCCTTAAAGAGGAATGAGACTTTGATAAACTCTATAGCACAGATGAACCTAGAAAATACATTAAGTGAGATAAAACAGACACAAAAGGAGCAATACTGCACGATGCTTCTCTGAGGTGCCCAGAGTTCCCAAATTTACAGAAACAGAAAGTAGGACAGAGGTTACTGGGGGCTAGAATGGCTGGGCCAGCAGAGTTTCTTTTGGGATCACGAGAAAGTTCTAGAGATGGACAGTGGTGATGGCTGCTCAACACTGTAAATGTACAATGCCACTGACCTCTACCTAAGAGCATGATTAAAATGATCCGTTTTATGAACATTAAATGGTATGGTACCACAAGTTAAAAAAAAAAAAAGAGTCCTTGACTTTGATGCGAGCCCAGCCCTCTCGGAGCGGGACTGCCCTTGACATCCCAGCCAGTGGCTGAGGTGTGTGGAGAGCCCAGGCCTGAAGCCGGCTTCTGGATGGAGGGACAGAGATGGGGTGACAAGGGGGGTGACAGAGGGGACCTCGGAGCTCTGCCTGGGCTGGCGGGAATGAAGGGCTGATCCCAGGTGGGCAGGCCAAGGGAGAAGACTGGCATTAGTCTTGGGGTGGAAAATACACTCTCTCCCCCAGCAGGAACCCTGACAGACAACCAGCCACACACACAGGTGTTCTGAAAGAGAAAACATCAACAGGGAAACACTGACATGGACATTCTTGTATATGATCACACTCACACAAACACACACACACACACACAGAATCTTGATACATCCCCTTACATCTGGAACCATGATGAGCACACATCCAGACCCATCAGAGCAAACATCCCAGTACACACCTACCCATGGCCAGAGACATACAGACTCACAAATGGAAACCGGCTCCTTTAAAGAGGGGACGTGCCCGTCTATATATTGAGAGAGAGCACACACACCAGTACATAGAAAAACAGCTTGAATCAGGGTTTTAAAGACGATGCAGTTAATTTAAAAGCCCACCTTTTACTGTACTAAAAGATAGTGTGATCAAAAACAATTAAGTTAGTAAAACAGCTCATTTTTTTAAATTCAATGAACGTTTTAAATGAACTGCATTTTTCAGCTCACTGTTAACTCAATATAATGAAGTTTTAAATTTAACATAATTGTTTTGAACTCACTAACTAGGTGTGTGTGTGTATTTAATTGACTTGACTTTTTGTTGGTGCCTGAATAATGTTTCTCTCTGCACTTGGACAGTCCTGTTTGCTAGTTGGTAAGAGGGAGAATTTCTGAATGTGGGTGTTGTATCTACACACTCAGGCTTCCCAGGTGGCTAAGTGGTAAAGAATCCACTTGCCAATGCAGGAGAGGAGGGTTCAATCCCTGGTGGGGAAGATTCCCCTGGAGAAGGAAATGGCAACCCCCTCCAGTATTCTGCCAGGGAGATCCCATGGACAGAAGAGCCTGGCAGGCTACAGTCCATTGGTTCACAAAGTCAGACACGATTTAGTGACTAAACAACAAATAATCTACACACTCACACACTCAGGCACTTATTATAGACACAAACATGTCTTCAGAGTGTTCTTGTCCTCACACTGACATATACCCTATTACATATCTGTGCCCACGTTGAAATACACTGATGTATACAGCGGTACACAGGGACACACACCTACATACCTAAAGCCGCCTGCACCACAATATTTACATCAACATTTACTGGCAGAGGCCTTGGGTAGGCGTTCAGGCATACCTTGCTACATGCATATAGATATTCACACATTTTTACAAATCTTGACATATCTTCCCTCCCTTCCTCTCTCTCCCTTCTCCCTGTATGGCCCCACCCCCTTAAACAGACACACTCAGGATTTAAATCAATCTTAACAATATTTCTCTGAAGCATTAAGAAATCAATAGAGCTGATTGCAAATTTATGTCATAAAGCAGTGGTGATCCATCTCAAGGAAAGAGTCTTAAAATGAAGTGACTTATCTTTCAAGTGAATCTTTATTTTTCATTAATCTGTTTCTTGGTGTTAAAAAAAATTCCCTTGAGAAGTCAGCCCCCAAATTTATTGATAGGCTGGTTCATTCTGAAGTTCTAACTTTCTAATCAATTTTATTTTTCATTATGAGACTTTGGAGAAATAAATCTGATTCTAAATTTTTATCGACCTCCGGGTTGGAGCTTTGTAGCCAAATGTCTCAGAGGTTTACACACTTATTCATTCCCACCCCTTCCTCCAGGCTTCCTTGGAGTATTCTTAGGAAATGGATGCAGAGTCAGGATGCAGATAGGACTTGGGGTCTAGACTCCAGGCTTCACTTCCAGTTTCTGAGGGAAGCTCTGGCAACCAGATCTGAACCTGGAGGGAACCAGGGCTCCAGGTATCTCTTTACTAGGAGGGCTGGTACCCAGGGAGGACCAATTGCCCAGTCTCTGTCCCACGTTTGTCCTGGTTATTTCTCTGGGGCGGGAAGGAACCAGGCTCTGCCGCCTTCTGTGTGTGTGTGTGTGTGTGTGTGTGTGTGCGCGCATGCCAAGACATATAGTCTTTTCCCCCTTGGTTTTCTAAAGAATTGTTTAATTTTTTGGCCACATCACACAGCATGTGGGATCTTAGTTCCCTGATCACGGATGAACCCAGATCCCTTGCAGTGGAAGTGTGAAGTCTTAACCACTGGATCACCAAGGAGGTCCCAAACATGTTAGTCTTTTTTAGGGAAAATATTACTAGATCCTTTTGAATCTCTCTGATTCTCAAGTCTACCTTTATGAAGGGACTAGGAGGAGAACTAAAGTACCTGGACTTTTTCTACCAGGAGTTAGAGTCAGAAAATGACCTTGGACTCAGAGCCCAGATGTAGATGAGGTAACCCCCTAAACCCTACTGTTCAAGAAGAAGAACATGAATGGGCCTTAGGAAACTCTGCATTCCTGACCTCTGGACAGTGGGCTTCTGTGGGTAATATGACTCCAGACTAGGTGCAGTGAAGTTCTGCACCTGTCTTGACTTGAATGACCACGGAAGTCACCTTGCGTCTCTATACTGTGGTCTGGTACCCAGGGAGGACCAATTGCCCAGCCTCTGTCCCACGTTTGTCCTGGTTATTTCTCTGGGGCGGGAAGGAACCAGGCTCTGCCGCCTTCTGTGTGTGTGTGTGTGTGTGTGTGTGTGTGTGCGCGCATGCCAAGACATATAGTCTTTTCCCCCTTGGTTTTCTAAAGAATTGTTTAATTTTTTGGCCACATCACACAGCATGTGGGATCTTAGTTCCCTGATCACGGATGAACCCAGATCCCTTGCAGTGGAAGTGTGAAGTCTTAACCACTGGATCACCAAGGAGGTCCCAAACATGTTAGTCTTTTTTAGGGAAAATATTACTAGATCCTTTTGAATCTCTCTGATTCTCAAGTCTACCTTTATGAAGGGACTAGGAGGAGAACTAAAGTACCTGGACTTTTTCTACCAGGAGTTAGAGTCAGAAAATGACCTTGGACTCAGAGCCCAGATGTAGATGAGGTAACCCCCTAAACCCTACTGTTCAAGAAGAAGAACATGAATGGGCCTTAGGAAACTCTGCATTCCTGACCTCTGGACAGTGGGCTTCTGTGGGTAATATGACTCCAGACTAGGTGCAGTGAAGTTCTGCACCTGTCTTGACTTGAATGACCACGGAAGTCACCTTGCGTCTCTATACTGTGGCCTCCTCTGATAGGAAGGAGAAATATCTCTTCTGTCTATTCCACAGGAACAGATAAGTGAGTGCAAGAAAACACCCAAACACTGGAAAATGCAGCAGGAAGCCATCAGAATGGGCAGCCCTTCTGTGCCCATGCCAGGGATGTGGTGATGAGCCAGAGTTTCCCAGGAAAGCATTCCTTGGTCATGTTCAAGCTTATGCTGTTTCTCTGCCCTGCTGTGGAATTGCCTCTAAGATTTCCCATCAGTGACAGAGTCTTCGGATATCTTCTAGATCTTCAAGTTTCTTCCCCTTAGAAAAGGCTGCGGCACATACTGGTTTGTTTCCCCTACAGCTCCCCCTCCCCCAGAGCTAGGGAGGGCAGTTATTTTTTTCATCCTGATTTTACAGAGGAGGAAATCAAGAAAAGACCAAGCTCCCTGTTGAAGTCTTGACCATGAGAACATAGGGTCTGGTTTCATCCTACTTCCCAGCTCTAGTCACAGGGCCAAGACAAGGGTGAGACCCTGTCATTTCATCTCCTGTTATCTATAGAGCCCCTTTGAAATGTACACAAAATCAATTCCAGCTCTAGATATATTACAACCTGTGGGGTTTGTAGGACAGACCAGCATGGTAAAAGAATCATCTTCTCTCCTTGGCACTGACAAATTCTTCCTCCCACTCCAAGCACAGGCCTCCATCAGAAAGCCATGGTGGAGAAGGGAGTGGGGATCAATGAGGGGACCAGTTCCTCTATCCTCCTCTCTTTCCACCCCTCCAACCTCATGTATTTATCAACAAACAGGCATGGGCATTGCAAGACACCAGACACTAGCAAGTCTGTTGGGGCTTCATTTGAAGATTAAGGATGGGGAAGGGAGAGAGGCATTTCAGGGGAAATGCTTTTGACTTTGCTTACCTTCCAGGTCACTTGGATGCTCTGTGAGGTCACTGGCTGCAAGGTTACATCCATGGGAGGCCCATCAGGAGCTGGGGTGGGGTCAGGAGAAACAACGTTATGAGTCACATCTTGGAAGAAAAGAGCTCTATGCCCTCAGTCCCACCCTTGAGTTATAGGGCTGCTGCAGAGAAAGGAAACGCTTGTCTAAAGCAGCAGAGAACTTCTGTCTGAGTCCCTCTTGAGATGATCATAGGGTTTAAATTTCCTATTCATTCTCCATAATTTGCTGAAAAATAGCAAATAATGACTATTAAGTATGACTCCACATCCAGCAGGTTGGCAAATTTTTTTTTAAAGTTTGATAGTACAAAGTGCAGACCAAAATATGAAGTGGCAGGAACGTTTATACACTAATCATGGGAGAGGAAGTTGGTACAGCACTTTGGAAAATGTTTCGGCATTTTTTTTCCCTTTCAGTTAAAGGGAGAAGTTTGTCCATCTGATGAGTCTGTAATTCTGCAACTGTTTATATTCCTTGGATGGGGAATGAAAATAGCCAAATCATACAGCTATACTGAAGCTCACAAAAAGAATCTAGACTACAACAAGGAAAACACAAGAGAATATATGAAGTATTATTTCATGCATACATTCTATTAGAACAGGCAAAACTAAACTTATGGTTATGTGTACATATACTAGTGACATGTATGAAAAAGAAAACAAGGAAGCTGGGATACTTGTTACTTCAGGGGGAAGGATGGGGTTATAGTTGAGCAGAGGTATATAGAGGGCCTCTGGGAAGTGATAATGAGTGCTGGTTATACTAGTTTTTGCTTTATTATTATTATGTGTAAAACTGCACATGTATATGTACTTTTTGGTATTAATTTCTATTTTGCAATGACAGGTAAGAGAAAATACAATAAGGGAAATTTCGCTTAAATTTTCAGGAAAACTTCATGACAAAAGTCCCAGGAAATAATCCAGGGCACTAGTACCCCCATCCTTTGCAGATCTGTCCTTGCCAGACAGGCTGGGGCCAGTGGAGTGGGAGCAGAACCACAGACAGCTCCTGAAAGCATTGCATCTAGAACCCCATTTGGAAAAGGTCAGGCATAAGAGTCTCCAATGATCCAGAGGGAGACACAAACACACACCTTGGAATCTCTCCCCTCTCCTCTTCTAATTGCAAACCCACTGCCAATGGACAGGGTGGGTGAGGGCCCCAGATGTCCCTGATCTCCGAGCCCATGGGCAGGGGGGACTGGGCGAGGTGCTCACCAGCCTCCTCGGTGCTGATGGTGAGCTCCTTCTCGGCTCGCTGCGGCCAATCTTGTTGAAGGAGTACATGCGGATGCTGTACACGGAGGCTGGATGCAAGTCCACGATGTTGGCCTGGTTGATGGTTGGGGAGATGTTGCGTGTGGACTGCTTGAAGTCCCAGGAATCTGGAAAGAGGACACCCACTTCTAACCTCAGCCAGACAAACTCCAGGACCCCTCTCCAGCTTCAAGCAGCAGCAACATCCCAATCTCAACCTAGATGCCCAGAGAGGTCCTGTTTACAGAGACGGTAGCAAGAGAATTTCAGAGAGAACTGTTCTGTTCCATGAAGTTCAAGAGATCAAGGGATGCCTGAGGATGGGAATAGCAAGTCCACTGCTTGGGGAATCAGGAAGCTTAACCCTTTTCTATCCAGGGCCGCCTGGTAAACTCAAACCTCAGGTGAGGTGTTTCCTATGGCCCCTTCCAAGATCACCAGTGCTTGCTATCTCTTAGGGCCTCATTGGCCAGTGCCCTTTCCTGGTCTCTCACACCACATCAGTGATGTGTTGTGAATGTCAGACACCCCCTCCACCCAAGATTCCAGTGCAAATGGGGAAGCCAAGTCTTATTCCCCTTTCTCCTCCTCTGTGTGCTTCTGTATTTCTTTTTCCTGTGCATTTGTGTGGTGGTGGTCTTGAATGTTTCCTAGGCTGTTGAGGGGAATAAACCAAGTGGCAGAGTCCCTGGGCAAACCCCTTCCTCTCTCACCAGCAAGAGAATGGTCTCTGAATCTCTAGAGTCAGAAGCCAACAAAGCAATAAGCACGTTCCCAATTCATCCAGGGGGACTGGCAGCCCATTCCAGGGCTAATGTTTAGCGAAACTGTAGAATGTGAAAGATACCCGATAAACACCACTCAGGGATACTGTGACAGTAAGCATTTTGCATCTCCAGAGGAACCCAGTCATTCATTCAATGTATTTTTTCCTGTGCACCCATCAGGGGATTCCGGAGAGAAATGGAAGGGGTTGCAGTTACAGCAATGTCTCAGCTAGTGCCTTCCAAACCCGAATTCTTAACCAGATTACATGATTGGCACTTTGCTTTGAAAAGAAAAAAAAAAAAAAAAGCACAAGGAAACTAGCTGATAGTGGGGCTTAAAAATCTTCCCAGAGCACGTCCTGATGTGACTATTCAGTCTAATTTTCCATGTCTTTTAAATCCACAGTAGAGGATTCTGAAAATTGTCAGTAGAAAAGATTAAATTATATTCACTACAGTCTAATCCCTGAATCAGGGAGGGAGGATGGCATATTCTAGAATTTTTTTAGGAAGACTCTTTTTTAAGCTAATGCCTGGTAAACCAGGAGGATCAGTTCACCCAAAGAGACTCTCCCATCCCCCAGGTTCTGGCTAATTGAGGTCTTGATGCTTCAAACGTCTCTTTCAGCCACACCAGCTTGGCATCTGTGAAGAGCACTGGCCCAGTTCCCCATCTGCAGTTTTGCATTTAATTCTTTGGTTTCATGAGCCAAAGTCACAAATGGCAGACTGTGGATGCTCAGAAAAACTGTTTATTCTCCTTGTCTTTTCAAAACACCCCAACTGCCCGAAAGTCACTGGGGCTGGGAGGTTAAGCCAGAGTCTCAAACACTCAGACTCCTTCCTGCCCAGGGTACCACTTTGGTTTGGGAGGAAATGAGTTAGTAATGTGGAGACAGGTGTTCACTTCTCTCTGTGGCATCCTGGAAACTGGTGCCAGCTCACACATCATATTTGATTTGCCCATGTTTATAGGAGAAGGGCAGCGATCATGAGTCAGTGCATTCATTTTTGATGAGTGCAGGCAGAGGAAGGAGACCCAAATGATGTCTGAAAACTAAGGGGCTAAAAAAAGAGGTGCTAATATTTACCAAGCACTTGTGATGTGCCAGGTGCAGTGATGGCACCATTCACTCCTCATACCTTTCTATGACGTCAGCACCATATCTCCATCGTACAGGTGACGCTCATGTCATCAAGTCTGATTTCTCACTCGGCCTTCCAGATATGTTCAACACTTAAACCTGTCCCTTCCCCAAACACTCTTCTTTGGGTGCCTATTAAAACAGTCTGTAGCTTTTCCTAGGGAGTCCCTGGTAGCTCAGCTGGTAAAGAATCCACCTGAAATGCAGGAGACCCTGGTTCGATTCCTGGGTTGGGAAGATCTGCTGGAGAAGAGAATGGCTACCCACTCTACTATTCTGGCCTGGAGAAACTCCATGGACTGTATAGTCACTGGGGTCACAAAGAATCACACGCAACCGAGTGACTTTAACTTTCTAGCTTTTCCTAATCTCTTGGGTTATCTCTTCACTTTGCAGGTACATCTTTCTTACCTTATGGTTCAAGTTCTTCAAGCCTCCATCCTATGTTCTCCTCTCACTCCATACATTTTTCCCACCCCTGGATTCTATTTCCATCTATACACAGAGAAGCTCCCTGAAGGCAGGAACCTTATCTACAACTTTGCCCATCTCACCCACTTGGCACACGCTGGGCACTTAAAACCTACTGTTGGTTTTAGATCAGAGTCCACTTTGTGGTCCTGGATGTTGGACTTGTGGTTCCTCCACATTTTGCAGTCACAGTAAATACCCTTTGCTTTTCCCTTGCTTGCCTCCTCCCTAGCTACCAATCATAGGAAGACTGGGGGATCCCAGAGAGTGGCCCCCTTTTTTCTGCAATTGCCAGTCATTTGCAGGTGGATTTGTCCTTGTGTTCCCAAATCACCTTTGATTTTGGCACAAAACAGCTCTCTCCCCACAGCCCCTGCAGGCTCATGCATCAGAGTCAAATTTGGAGGTCTCTCACTGATTTTCCAAACTTGATCGCTGCCATCTCTCTGACCTGAATAGCTGAAATCAGTGGCCCTATTTTCTTCCCTTTCCTTTTCAGCTCTCAGAGTACTGAGCTGGCTTTGGTGAATATTGTCTCTTTTAATATTCCCTTTCATATGAGCCTGGCTTACCCAGATTAACATATTTCATTAAGGGCTCTCTCTCCCTTTCTTCATCAAAGGGTTTATGATGCAAAATATTCTTCTTAAAAAATAAGGAAGTGGCTGGGGAGATGTCAGTGCCTTCTAGTCAGTGGGCTGCTTGCTGGGAGGGGACCTGGGGGCTTTGGTATTTCAGGAGACACATTCACTGTAGAAGGGGGAGCATTTGGACAAAAGCCACATCTGGAGCATTCAGTACTTGATCGCTGCCATCTCTCTGACCTGAATAGCTGAAATCAGTGGCCCTATTTTCTTCCCTTTCCTTTTCAGCTCTCAGAGTACTGAGCTGGCTTTGGTGAATATTGTCTCTTTTAATATTCCCTTTCATATGAGCCTGGCTTACCCAGATTAACATATTTCATTAAGGGCTCTCTCTCCCTTTCTTCATCAAAGGGTTTATGATGCAAAATATTCTTCTTAAAAAATAAGGAAGCGGCTGGGGAGATGTCAGTGCCTTCTAGTCAGTGGGCTGCTTGCTGGGAGGGGACCTGGGGGCTTTGGTATTTCAGGAGACACATTCACTGTAGAAGGGGGAGCATTTGGACAAAACCACATCTGGAGCATTCAGTTGCCTGTGCTGGGGAAACAAGTCCATCCTGCATCTCTGATTTCCTCCTTGCATCACAGCTCTGAGCCCACCACGGTGATCTCCACTGCACCAAGAAGGGGTTTCCGGGATCACCACAACCACTCATCACATCCCAACAACAGACCCTCTGGCAGCCCCACTCCCACACAATGCCATGCCGCATGGGGCTGGCTCAGCCCACGAGAGCTGATGGCTCCCACCATGAGGCTGCCTTCTGGGCCATCCTCAAAGAACCCATCCCTGCTCCTTGCTTGGAAAACAGGGGCGAAATGTGGTGTCTGCATTTTTAAATCTGCGCAGCGCTGTCTGATAGATTTGTGTGGACGGTGCTATTTATCATTCAGCATTCATGTATTATTACTCTGCTGCCTAGGGCCAGGAGAAGTCAGCGTGAGCACGATGGCTTAGAAAGGGCAGACGTGGTAATTTCCCTGGGAAAATTAGCATGATGAGCAACATGGCAGAAAACCTGGCAAAGGCGCAGTTGTGACAAAGAAGGGGGGTCAGGGACAGATGTTCCAGCCATAGGAGGGTGCGGTCTGGGGCAAGAGGGAGAGGGAAGGGACAGGAGCCACAGTGCGGGGGCCCGTGCGCCAGGCTCTGTGTTAGGCACGGGCACATAAATCTTCATGCTCATGTATTCCTCGCAGCCACCTTGGATTATGTGCCATTGTCTGTACTGACAGATAGGGATGTACAAAGACCTTAGGTAGCTTGCTATAAAGATCACACAACCCTGACACGTGGTCAACCCAAGTCTTCTGCTTTGAAACTTGTTCTTGTTCTACTACTCTCCATGCAGGCAGAAGATCTACTTAGACACACACACACGCACGCACACGCATGCACACACATGCCCCTCCTTTCTTTGAGTCACCCATCTGTTCCCTAGGATACCTTTTTCAGTTGTCACGTAATTTCGTTTGTGGTATATTACATGTGATTGGAGCGTGCTTTGTAATGGTCCTGGAAGTACCTGCATTGTGTGTGTGCTCAAGTGTGTGTACATCTCTGTATATTCTCGCTGCAACTGCATCATCAGCTCCAACGGCACTGTCTGTCTCCTGGTTCTTTCTCTTTCCTACCACATGGCTGATGCATGACTCTGCAACAAAATTACTGGCACTCAGTTCATGCTGCTGACTGACAGACACACGTTTCAGCCTACGAGTCCCACAGGACTACAAACTGCCACACGAGCTATTTCAGTTAGAAGGAGGGGAGGAACTACAGCCCCGTGCTAGCTGCTTTCTCTTCAGTCCTCAAAACAATCCCACAAGACAGTCATTACTATTTCTACCTCCCAGATGAGGAAGCGATGCTGTGTTCACAGCCTCTGCCTGACTCCAATGGCAACACTCCCCAGTTCCCATGGGACTCCTTTTCCTAAATGCCAGCCTAGATGCCTGTCTGAGTGGCATAGCCCAGAGTAAGCCAACTTGAAGACCGGAGAAAGGACCAGCCCAGCTTCTCTGGGCTCTTGATCCTGTGATTTTTTATTTTATTTTTTTACAGGGGCAAAGCTCCTGTGGATGGGAGAGTCTAAGGTTGAGTTTCATTACCCTCCCCTCTCCCTTCTGTCCACCCTGGTACCCCGGTGCTGGGGTGGGTATGATGGTTCCTCCTCTTTCAGGAGAGCCAGACTGGGTTGGGGGAAGATGTGGATGAGCTCTGAAAATAGCATCTTCCCTGCCCATCTCTCCAGATGTGTGATGTTCTCAGCTTCGCCTGGCTGAGCAGTGCCCCAGGAAAGGTTTCCACACATTAGTCAGTGGAGGAGGGGGATGGTGGGCAATGGGGCAGCATGGGGGAGGAGGGCAGGGAGGCAGTCCCAATGAGTAGTAAGGGAGAGGCCCGAGTGAAAGCCCGGGCATCCACTCCCCCAACAGGAACGGAGCTCTGCCAGCTACATCAACCAGGCAGGGAGATGCTGGCTATGGACAGACCCGCCCCTTCTTGTCTGGCTCCCAGGAAGCTTGTGCCCAGCCTTGGGGAGCCCTGAGAGTGAGATGAACCCAGTGGGCTTCCTCTCCTCTCTGTGCCCTCGCCTCCACCACTGCCCGGCCCCTGCTCATCACCTGTCCCAGCTACAGGACGGCGGCAGCCTGCCCACTCGCTTCTTGGACACCCCTCCTCCCCACTGACGCCTGATGACCCCTGCCAAGGTGCCATGTTGCTTAAGTCTCTCACTAGCATCTTAGGCATGGCTAGTGGCTTTCAATGACCTTCCCCAAGGAAATAAAAGCTCAGTCCAGAGGCCCCCTCCCAACCTGGAGCCCAGAGCACTTTTTAGTCTAATAAGACTAGAAGCCCAGAAACTGGGTCTGTGTGCTTAGTCATTCAGGCTTGTCCAACTCTATGCGCCCCCTTGGGCCGTCACCAGGCTCTTCTGTCCATAGGATTATCCAGGCAAGAAAACTAGAGTGGGTTGCCATTTCCTCTTCCAGGGGATCCTCCCGACCCAGGGATCGAGCCCACATCTCCTGCCGTGGCAGGCGGATTCCCTACCACTAGCACCACTGGGTCTGTGAGCCCTCTGCTAGACACGCCACTCCCCGGAGCGCACTGCACCTTGCCGGGGTCTGGCCCTGTCCCTCTCCCTGAGTCTAGGCCCTGTTAGCTCCCCATCTTTTCCCAACTCAAGGCAGCATCTGCAAGGACGGGAGAGATGCTGCTCTGATGACCCCTGTCTGTGCAGCGGCCCCTTCTCTCTGTGGCCCTCCTTCTGTACTGACAGTGACCTCGGGAGGTCTGGCTCTGAGCTGACTTTTCTCCCCAGTTAGACTGTAAGCTTCTGAGGGAAGGGCTCCTTCCTGTAGAAACCTGCATCAAGAATGATGAACCCAGTGCCCTGGACAGAGAGAGCGGCTTTGCAAGAGGTAAACACAGCTGTGGATGCTGTCCTGGGGCTAACACTTTGGTGGAGCGGATAGTCAGCCAGCCAATGACTGTGTGCTGTGCTAAGGAAGAGAGGAAAGGTCTGGAAGGCTTTTGAGGAAACAAAACCTTGGATCTATGCTGAGGCCGGAAGATGAGTTGGAGTTGGTGGGAGAAGGGTCGTTGGGGAGACTTCAGTTTTCCAGATTTGCTTTCTGTGTTTTATTTTAAAATTATTTTGAAAGGCTTATATGGGCTTATGGTCTTGAATTCTGAAAGTATGAAAGGACCCAAGAGGAGGGGTATGTTTCTCCTTCTCTCACCTGCACTGAAGCCACCCTGGGGCCCTTTCCGGGGCAGCCCTCTGTCGCCTGTACCTTTTAGAAATAGTCATGCAGATACAAATGTGATCACCTATGGCTTGGACTCGTGTCCAGGTCATCTGTCCCTTCCTTGCCATTCTTGCCACTTGACTGTGGGTCCCTGGTTTCCCCAGAGACACAGGGGTCCATTGTACACTTTGCTCTAAGTGGCTTCACAGTGGAAGGCAACCTTTTAGAAGCTATTAATAGAGTCCCAAGGGAGGGGTTTTGGAGGGCTTCTAAGAAGAAGAAACTTAGATCTAAACTTTCCAGGGACTCCTACCTCCCCAGGGACTCATTCTTGGGAAATATCAGCTTCTCTGACTCCCAAGCAACCCCATCATCCCAAACCTGGAGTGCCTAGATGACCCAGTGAAACTGTAATGTCTCTCACCCCACAGATACAGCCAGTAGCTCCCGGCTCAGGGCCTTTTAAGTTGCTTTAAATCAGACTACCCTATGGATCTGCCCAGGGTCAGTCCTGGGAAGAAGGGACTGACATTTCCTCCCAATTAACTGGAGAGGTCCTTCCACCTGCCCCCTGGTTTCCTAACCTGACCAATGTCCCTCCCTTTGGAAGACACAAGGGCTTGTGTGTCTGTCTGAGATGGGCAGCCTTGACAGCCAGGGGCCGTCCCACTGGAGGGACACTGTCCAGGCAGGTGGTGCAAGGCGCCGTGGTGGGCCGAGCCCTCACCTACCTGTTTTGTTCTTGTACTCAATGTCAAAGCCCGTGATGATGCTGTTCCCGTCGAATCGCTGGGTCCAGCGCAGGTTCATGCTCCGGGCCTTCACCTCTCGGATTTCCACTCTGGGGGGTCGGGGGGCTCTGGAGAATGGCAAGGAAAGGGGGCAGGGGTGAGGATGGCAGCAGAGAGCTTAGCCTCCTGCTGACCCTCTGCAGAGATCAAGGGATCTGTGCTGGGAGGACTGGTGACACAAGGGTCTATCTGAGGGTCCTGAGCCCTGGAGTTTGGGCAAGGCAGCGTGGGGGTGGAGGAGCCTGGCAGCATGGGGGTGGAGAGGCAAGGCAGCATGGGGGTGGAGGAGCCTGGTAGCATGGGGGTGGAGGAGACTGGCAGCAGGGCTCAGAGGCAGAGGTGGGTGTGCTGGGTCTCCGCTCTGTCCCCCTCTCTTCCTCAGCCCCTTTTGGAGGGACCCCTCCCAGCTGATCGCCTGCTTTCCTCCATGCAGAGCTCCCAGGTTTTCCATCTTGACTTTCCCTCCTCACACCGCCCCCAGGGTCCAGGCTCACAAATCCAGGTCCCCCACTTCTGGGGGCAACAGTGTGCTCCACGGGGGCTGCAGCCATCACAGACCTCACTGTCTGCAGTGTCCTGGAAGGACCCTATGGCACCGCTCTGGGCACGAGGGAGAGTGGACTGAGGCTTTTCCCCAGAGCTGTTTCCTGTCACCGCCCCTGGGTGTGGAGTGTCCCCAACTCTTGAGGGGAGTTGGCAGTGAGCACTGGGGCCCAGAGGAGGGGGCTGGGTCGTGGGGCAGGTGGGTACCTTGTACAGTGAGCTGGATCAAGCCCCGGTCCTCCCCATATGAGTTGATGGCATGGCAGCTGAAGAACACAGAGTCCCCACGGTCAGCAGGCTTGAGCTGGGGGCAGGCGGAGGGGCGGAGGGTGTGGAGAGAGGAAGGAATGGGGAGAGTCTTTTAGAGCTCATCTGCTAAAGGGGTCCCATCCAGTGGGGGACCAGCAGGACCACCTTCTTCTCGGAGGGGACCCACCTAGGGTTTGTCAAGAGTTCCTCTTCCCAGAAAGTTCAATGGATGGAAGTGTGGAAGAGTCTGTGCAGGGAGAGGCTGAGGAGTTCTAGGA
>SJXQ01005989.1:276700-318493 GCA_006408695.1 Aepyceros melampus | reverse complement strand
TGAGAGAGGGGGCACTGAGGGGTCCCAGGATGGAGGGAGGATCCCAGGGGTCCAGGAGGGAGGGGAGAGGGAGGGCGTGGCTGAGGATCCCATACATTTAAAGTGTAGAGTTGTCAGAAAGGAGACAGGATGAGGCTCAAGGCATAGGCTGGTGGGTGAAGGAGGGAAATAGGTAGGAAAGGAGAGGTACTTTTCGGGGTGGGGCTCTCAGACTCCTGTTTACCTCTTTTGCATTCAGATGCAATAGCTGTGCGCTCCCCACTTTCTGAGAGTTGGGCTCCCCCTGAGACAGGCATGGGTGCTTACCTTCAGCGTGGAGACAACCTCATCGCCATTGTCCTTGGTGGCAATGGCATACCGCATGACGCGGTCGGGGTCGATGACCGTGTCCCCTTTCTCCCAGCGTATAATGATGGGCCGCTCGCCTCGTGCTGTGCAGTTGAGCTCCTTGGCGTGGCCCTTGATGGCGATGGTGGTGTTGGGGTGGGAGGTGATCATGGCTGGGACTGGGAAAGGGAGGAGGTGTAGGAGCTGTTCTGTCCATGGGATTTCCCAGGCAAGAATATTGGAGTGGGTTGCCACTTCCTTCTCCAGGGGACCTTCCCAGCCCAGAGACGGAACCAGAGTCTCCTGCATTGGCAGCTGGATTCTTTACCACTGAACCACTAGAGAAGCCCCATCTGCCCTAGGGAGAGGGTCTAACAATGGTTGGAGGTGAGTACAGAAAACCTCACTGCCTGTCACCTTCTCCCCGCCCACCCATGACTTGGGCAGCCTCTGTTTTCATCAGGGGTTCTGATATTTCATGGACCCCTTCTCAAATCAGTCTATCTATTCATTCATTCACTTTAAGGCAATAAACAGAATCCTTTGAAATGCATATTATACATAAAATGACAAAGGAAACCAGATATACCAAAGTATGGTTCTACAAATAACATTCAAAAGCAAACTTTTGATATAGTTCATCACATAATATATATTCTTCACTATTCTTTATGAAATAAGTTCTAGTGCTGAGTTGTATTAGAACAATTTCATAATAGTGATGAGTATAAATGATATTTTCAGATATCTGCCACAGCTGTGATGCGAAAATACCTATTGATCACAGTCACAGGTGCTGCTACCACTGTGGTTTGTTGTTTATGGTTCAGAATGGAAGCACAAAATTTCAGTTAGAAGTTAGTGAAAAAAAGATGCCATTTTACTCCAGCCCCAATTCATGGATCCCTTGAACTGGATCCAGGCACCTTCGACAGGGAGGCCTGTGGACCCCAGATGACATGCCTGAGGTCTCTGCCTTGTGTCCATGGCTCAAGCTCTCACAGAGGTCAGCTGGTTTAGCCCCTGCTTCTAGACAGCAGGGCCCTCCCAGGCAGCTGAGAAACTCCCCAGTTCTTCCCAACAAAATGCAACAGAAAACCCTGGCCAGCAGCATCATAATTAAATCCTACAAGTGCATTAATAGGTTCCCCCACTCCACCCCTCACCACTGACCTGAAAAAATCATCATGAAACAACCAAGGCCCTGGCTGGCCACCAGGAGAGCCTCCCACTGCCGTGAGCAGAGGCCTCTCATTCTTGACCCTCCTCTGGGCCTGAGCACCACAGCCAGCAGCAGGAGGAATGTGGGGCAGAGGGAAAGACGTCTCGGCCCCAGGGTCCTTGTCTCCTGGGAGGGGGAGGGTAAAGGGCGGCAGAGGTAGAGACCTGCTTAAGCAACACGAACATGAAGAAAAACTGAGTTTTTCAAGGAGGTATTAGGAGAAATTGATTTTGGCGAAGGAGCATCTGCAAGGGCATCATCCAGCCATTCAACAAACACTGATGGTGCACCTACTAGGCGCCAGGGCTACACTGGGTTTTGGAGCTATGGTGAGCAGGACAAACCTGACCTCTGGGAGCTTCGCTGCAGTGGTGAGAACAGACAGCACAACAGCAGTTCCAGGAAAGATTGCCAAGCACTGTGCTAGGAGAACTGCTCACCATCTGATGTGCAGTGATACAAATGGGGAGAGCAGAGGCAAGGGAACCCTTGGGGGTGGAACCTGCTGCAACAAAGGCCCAGAGGCAGCGGTGTGCAAGGCAGTTCCCAGAGAAGTAAGAGATCCAGTACAGCTGGAGGACCGTCCTTGTCCTTTCCATATCCTCATCAATTTCCCAGGAGACCTTGCTTCTTAGAGCACAGGTCCCCAGGACTCTCTTCCTAGGAGGACCCATGTGCTAGAGTAGACCCATTAGGGGGCGCTGGGGTTGACTGCAAGAATCGGACGGCATTCTCCAGCCCTGCCGTTAGGGGAGGACCTCTGCTCACACTGAGCATCTTCTCTTCACTGGCCTGCTTGGGTTATGGCACAAGAGGACACATTAGGGGGCGCTGGGGTTGACTGCAAGAATCGGACGGCATTCTCCACCCCTGCCGTTAGGGGAGGACCTCTGCTCACATTGAGCATCCTCTCCTCACTGGCCTGCTTGGGTTATGGCACAAGACAAAACTCTGTCTTCTCTCTCTTTATGCTCCCACCCTGCGGACTCCCCTCTGGGTACTGCACCCCTGATCCACTTCAGTGGCTGCCCGTTCCTTTCCCTCCTAGCATCCTCAGGAATTCTCTGCCCTCCATTTTTTTTTTTTTTTTTTTGGCTGGGCAGGCAGGATCTTAGTTCTCTGAGCAGGGATGGAACCCAGGACCCCTGCAGTGGAAGCAGAGTCCTAACCACTGGACCATCAGGGAATTCCTTTCTCTCCAGTTTTAGACACTTACTCAGACAACATTCTTCCCAGCATACTCTCCAGGGTCATCTGACTTCTAAGGACAAATAAGCCTTTGGAGAAAGGTATGAAGGCAAGGCACTGTAATGGTGTGACCTGGGATGCCAGTCAGTGCATGAGGAGACATCTGGAACCAGTGTGGGGGATGAAGGGTGGTTTCTGGTGTCCCCTGAAGTCACCATGCAGCCAGCTGCCTCCTCTACCTTCTCTCACATGGGGCTGGATCCTGAAGACAGTCCTGGTCCCTCGGCCCCTACACCAACATCTTAGCACAATCCTCAGCCCTGGCTCATCAAATAATGAAGCAGATAAATTTTATAATGCACAGCATTACACCAAGATATACAATAAAACTCGGAAGACAAATAACGAGGTGCAAGTTATAATGAAGAAAAAGCCTGCAGTCAGAGACACGCGAGTATGAATTATTGACTGAGGTTTTACACTCTCAAGGATGTGCGGAGGAATATTTTCCATCAAAGATTTGCATAATTCACTCGTATAAACCTGGGTGGAATATAGAGTAAGATTTTACATCAACAAGTCGGGCCTTGCATTGCAGAAGCCTCCATTTTTCCTGAAGGACTGAAATGTGGGGATGTGGGAGTGGGGAGGGGCCTTAGGGCTGTTTCTGCTTCTCAGATGTGAATGGTCAGAGTCTGTGACCTGGCACCCCTGGGAGGCCTGAGCCCTGAGAGGCTCAGCCCCTTAGGCAAGAAGGCCTAGCCCCTAGGCAAGAGAAGTCCCTGCTATCAAGAGGCTTCTGCTGAAACTAAGAGGAGGCCAGGGGGTGTTCATGACAAGGGATGTGTGTGTGTGTGTGTTCATGACAAGGGGTGTGTGTGTGTGTGTGTGTGTAGAGGGTGGGGGCACGGTCAAGCCTCAGCATAGGCCAGAGGCCCAAGATAGAAGGGGAAAGGATGAGTCTTTCTTTGGTAGGAGGACTTCAAGGCTCTGTAGCAGGGTGAGAAGCTGGCAGTTCATCCCTGTTTTGCTCTCCAGGTAGGGCTGCACCCGCCTGTCCAGGGCCTGTGTGTGAATTACAAAGGCATTCCTCTGGCTGGTTGCCCCATGGTGCCAGGAGCCACAGCTTGGCCAGTAGAGTAGGGACTGGGTTCCAGACTCTACCTGCCCCTTAGGCTATGCACTTTTCAGCAATTCACAGCCTCTGCATCCATATATGCCAGTCCTGCCTCACAGAGTCTTCCCATGCAGGCTTGTTAAGAGACAGGCATAGAGACAAGCAGAGACAACAAGACCTCGAGAGCCTAACTGGTCCTTCAGCCCTGAGCATTAACCGCACCTGGGGTCAGGGGTGGGCTCCCTTCACCATTGTTACGGCAAAGAGCAGCACACAGCATACCCAGTGTTCTCAGAGCCCCACAGCTCAGGGCGGGTTCAGGGGAGCCCATCTGTCAAGAAGAGACTGCTTCTGTGGACTCCCCCAGCTTGAAGAGCTCGGGGGCCGAGTGGATGTATTTCTACCCAGCTATGAGGTCTTTAACACAGGCAACTTGACTTCTCCAAGCCTCAGACTCACCATCTGTGATGTGAAGACATGGGTGTTAATTCCGGAGAGCTGTTATGGGGGCAATCAGTGTCTGTATATAGGAAGTGCTTGCTATGTAGCAACTCCTCAAGAAACCTGGATACTGTTCCCACCCTAAGGTTCCCATGTCCCTCTCCTGTTCTGGGAAAGGCATCAGATAAATACATGCACACCTTAAGATGTCACTTGCCAGCTATTTTACAGAATCACAAAGTCTTAGAATTGCAGAATCCAGATAGCGGTCACTTAGCAGCCACTAGCCACATGGCTCTTGACCATTAGAAACATGGCTGGTCCAAAGTAGGTTGTGCTGTGATGTAAAGTGTATCCTGGATTTCAAAAACACAGGAAGAAAAGAAAAAGAATGTAAAACAGCTCCTTAATAATTTTATGTTGATCACATGTTAATATTTTAGATATACTGGGTTACATAAAATATACTATCACAGTGAATCTCACCTGTTTCTTTTTTACTTTTTTGAACATGTGATGACTAGAAGATTTTAAATTATATAGCCAGCTTGCATTTTGTTTCTACTGAAGGGCGTGGGTATAGATGATCCATGGGCTTCCCTGGTGGCTCAGATGGTAAAGAATGACCTTGCAATGTGGGAGATGTGGATTCAATCCCTGGGTTGGGTGATCCCCTTGAGAAGGGAATGGTAACCCACTGCAGTATTCTTGTCTAGAGAATTCCCATGCACAGAGGAGCCTGGTGGGCTACAGTCCCTGGGGTCACAGAGTTGGACACAACTGAGTGACTAAGCACACAGATGATCTAAACAGACCCTTCCTTTTACAAATGAAGAAACTGAGCTAAAGGCAAAGGAGAAAAGGAAAGGTATACCCACCTGAATGCAGAGTTCCAAAGAATAGCAAGGAGAGGTAAGAAAGCCTTCCTCAGCAATCAATGCAAAGAAATAGAGGAAAACAATAGAATGGGAAAGACTAGAGATCTCTTCAAGAAAATTAGAGATACCAAGGGAACATTTCATGCAAAGATGGGCTCGATAAAGGACAGAAATAGTATGGACCTAACAGAAGCAGAAGATGTTAGGAAGAGGTGGCAAAAATACACAGAAGAACTGTACAAAAAAGATCTTCATGACCCAGATAACCACGATGGTTTAGATAACCACCTAGAGCCAGACATCCTGGAATGTGAAGTCAAGTGGGCCTTAGAAAGCATCACAACAAAGCTAGTGGAGGTGATGGAATTCCAGTTGAGCTATTTCAAATCCTGAAAGATGATGCTGTGAAAGTGCTGCACTCAATTTGCCAGCAAATTTGGAAAACTCAGCAGTAGCCACAGGACTGGAAAAGGTCAGTTTTCATTCCAATCCCAAAGAAAGGCAATGCCAAAGAATACTCAAACTACCACACAATTGCACTCATCTCACATGCTAGCAAAGTAATGCTCAAAATTCTCCAAGCCAGGCTTCAGCAATACGTGAACCATGAACTTCCAGATGTTCAAGCTGGATTTAGAAAAAGCAGAGGAACCAGAGATCAAATTGCCAACATCTGCTGGATCATTGAAAAAGCAAGAGAGTTCCAGAAAAACATCTATTTCTGCTTTCTTGACTATGCCAAAGCCTTTGACTGTGTGGATCACAATACACTGTGGAAAATTCTGAAAGAGATGGGAATACCAGACCATCTGACCTGCCTGTTGAGAAATCTGTATGCAAGTCAGGAAGCAACAGTTAGAACTGGACATAGACCAACAGATTGGTTCCAAATAGGAAAAGGAGTACGTCAAGGCTGTATATTGTCACCCTGCTTATTTAACTTATATGCAGAGTACATCATGAGAAACACTGGGCTGGAAGAAGCACAGGCTGGAATCAAGATTGCTGGGAGAATTATCAATAACCTCAGACATGCAGATGACACCACCCTTAGACAGAAAGTGAAGAGGAACTGAAAAGCCTCTTGATGAAAGAGGAGAGTGAAAAAGTTGGCTTAAAGCTCAACATTCAGAAAACAAAAATCATGGCATCCAGTCCCATCACTTCATGGGAAATAGATGGGGAAACAGTGGAAACAGTGCCAGACTTATTTTTTTGGGCTCCAAAATCACTGCAGATGGTGACTGCAGCCATGAAATTAAGACGCTTACTCCTTGGAAGAAAAGTTATGACCAACCTAGATAGTATATTCAAAAGGAGAGACATTACTTTCCCAACAAAGATCCATCTAGTCAAGCCTATGGCTTTTCCAGTGGTCATGTATGGATGTGAGAGTTGATTTGTGAAGAAAGCTGAGCGCCAAAGAATTGATGCTTTTGAACTGTGGCATTGGAGAAGACTCTTGAGGGTCCCTTGGACTGCAAGGAGATCCAACCAGTCCATTCTGAAGATCAGCCCTGGGATTTCTTTGGAAGGAATGATGCTAAAGCTGAAATTCCAGTATTTTGGCTACCTCATGTGAAGAGTTGACTCATTGGAAAAGACTCTGATCCTGGGAGGGATTGAGGGCAGGAGGAGAAGGGGATAACAGAGGATGAGATGGCTGTATGGCATCACTGACTCGATGGACATGAGTCTGAGTGAACTCTGGGAGTTGGTGATGGACAGGGAGGCCTGGCGTGCTGCAATTCATGGGGTCGCAAACAGTCGGACACAACTGAGCGACTGAACTGAACTGAACTGAACCCACTCCAGTATTCTTGGGCTTCCCTTGTGGCTCAGCTGGTAAAGAATCTGCCGCAATGTGGGAGACCTGGGTTCGATCCCTGGGTTGGGAAGATCTCCTGGAGAAGGGAAAGGCTACCCACTCCAGTATTCTGGCCTGGAGAATTCCAGGGACTGTGTAGTCCATGGGGTCACAAAGAGTCAGACACAACTGAGCAACTTTCACTTTCAATCTCTACTATTAGAGATATTAGGGAAGAGATGATTCTTAACACATGAATCTCTAATACTAATGGTGGAAGGTGAGCTGATGCCATGAAAACTAGTGCTTAGGTCTTCAGAACATAGAATGACATGCTCCAGATCACTTGTGAAGCATCATATCTCCTTCTGGGCTCTCTACTTGATGGAGGACATTGACAAGCTGGAGTGTGATCAGGAAGAGGACAGACCTCATGCAGTTTGAAGGGAGGCTGAAAACAATAGCTCTTTACAAAGGGAGAAGGCAGGCCTCTTGTTTGGCCTGAGAATTCCAGGGGTGTTTGCTGTTTAGGGAAAGGGCTGCAGCAGAGGCAGTGAGGTCCCCACACTAGACAGCCTAGGCAGCACAGAGAAGATTCCAGCGAGGCCTGGAGAGATGCTCATGCTTTGGGCCCCTGTGGATGTCCAGGTTTCAGGAGAGATGAAAGGTGGTGGGCAGTCTGGCTCACTGGGCTAGCTCTTCTTGCTTATAGGGGTCTGCAGCCCCTCATCCTGGGCAAGAAACAGGGGACTTGCCTCCTCTTTTCCTTCCTTACTTCCTCCGCAGTCTGCCCGTCAACCACAGACAGGACTCTGCCGCTGCGCCCCTCCTCCCAGACCCTGTCCAGTTCTCCCAGGTCCTGGATGCCCTTCTGAGTCACACACTGGGGCCTCCACCTTCGTGGCTGCTGCACTTAACGAGGCAGCCCCCTAACAGAGGGGAGCCCAGGACAACAGTTGCCCCACCCCATCTGCTCCCCAGTCCCCTGGTCTCCCCCTTGCTTCTTGCTCTGGATCAGAAGGTCTCTCTGCTCCACTGAATCACACTGGTAAACACAATTGAACCCTCACTGCACCGAGACCCGGCTGTGCCCCAGAGCTCTTTCTGGGTTAAGGCAGACCCGGAGAATTCCCGAGAGAGATGTTCAGGTGTAGTCACCTGGAGGGGCACATATAGGCTCTGTGTGCATTGCACACAATGTCAAAAACACGCCCCCAACGGACAGTCACAAACACAGTCACCTCACAGCCTGCACTTGACGCTTTTACTGCAAACTCACAGGTTGCGTGACACACATGTAACCTGATGTAGTTGTCAGTTGCATGTCAACAGCCTGATGTAATTGTCTAACACATATCTACCCAGAGCCCTGCATTACAAAAGCCTACCTTCCCTCTATACACACACACACACACATTTTTATGGCTGCCTTTTACTGAGAATGCCTTGTACTGCGTGCTGGCAGTATTCTAGCGCTTTACATGAATTAAGTCATCTGGGGTAGGTACTGTTATTGTTCCCCAGCTCCAAAGCCTGGGTCCCAATGTATTTCTTGACCAAGCGCCACGGCCTCCCTATGCCCACAGTATCCCTGATGGAGCAGGCTATCTGATGGATGCTCTGGCCTCTTGGTTCATCGCTCCCTAGCCACCACCACCAATGACCATGAGAAGTAAGACTTACCAGCATCACTTTCCAAGCGAGGGATGGGCAGGAGAGTTGGGGGGAGGGGAGGGCTGTACACACAGGGCTGAGTTCTACATGACAGAGGCAACACAGAGCCCCAGTAGGACACAGGAGGCTTTAATGAGATACAACTTCTCTGCTTTCCTGCAGTGTAATTCAATTAACAGCCAAGGGAACCTAGTTTCTTTTTACAAAGAAGGGTGCGGTGGGAGATTCTCTGGGGACTGGGCAACAGGGAGAGTCCAGGCTTGAACACATCAGGGAGACCCAAGTGGGTGAGCTGCCCCTGTACACACAACTCCTTTAGGTGAGGAGGGTGGATTCTTCCCTGGGGTCCTGTGGGAGGTCCTGGGGGGAGCTGGGCCAGTCTGATTAGAGCTTTACAACTCTGGTGCCAACCTCCAGCACTGGGCCAGATTGGGGCAAACCCTGGTAGAACTCAAAGGGGCTTCCTGATGACTCCCAAGGCCCTCCCCTGACACCCGTGTCACTGCAGATACCTCTCCTGTGGGCACCGAGCATTCCTGGCACGGTGCATGTCACACTGCCGTGTCCTTATCTCTGATTGTGAGACTCTCTGGGGTATAAGCATCCTGCTCAGGACCTAGCATGTATTTGTGGGAAGGATGCAGGATCCCAGGCCCTGGGTGCCTGTTCTGTGGACTTAGAGCCTTGCAGAACTCCCAGATGTCCTCCTCCCGGGCCTGATGGGGTTTTACTGGCAGGAGCCACAGCGAGGAGAAAGGCACTGGGTGCCCCGCCCTACCGCAGTGGACTCAGCCCCTCCCCGCGCTCCAGGGCCCTCCTGGGGCAGCAAGGCGAGGGGAGAGGAAATCAATTTCAGAAACAAGACAGTTGTCAGAATCCGATGTAACCGCTTCCCGTCTGTGAAATTACTCGCAGGCCGGCTCCTGTCACCCCCAGGTCCTGCCCAGACCAGCTGCTATTTACATTTTAATTTGATGTGAGAGGCTGATAGATTTTTAAAACACCAGGAGACAGCTCTGCTTCCTCTCACTCCCAGCATCCACAGACTTTCTGACCAGCCCCTCAGGCTTGGGGATGGAGTTCTAGGGCCCCTGGACCCTGCTATGAGGATTATAAACTCTGCACCTACTTGGACTCTCCCTGGCCTCTCCAGCTTCCCCCTTCTCTGGGGTCCCATACATAAGCTGGGTTGGGCTGATCTTTGCAGTTTAAGAGCATGGAACATCCTTTATCAGGATGTTCCTGTTAAGAAGGTGGCCTGGGGGCTTTTAGTGCCAAGAGTACGGGTGAGGCAATGGAAGCTCAGAGAGGCTACGTGGTTTGTCTAAATAGTCACACAGCTGAGGAGTGCCAAGAAGACGCCCCAAGTTCCCTGACAGCTCCCCAGCATCCCTTCCTCTGGTTTCATCCAGACCTTTCTCCTTCTGCCCTGGTGGGCTGTTCTCCCATCCTGGGCTTTGTCCCAGAAGTGGGAAGCTGGGTGGGAGTGACATGACATGAAGGAATTCTAAAGGGAGAGCAGGAAGCTGAGAACTGGAGGAGGGCGGGATCGGGGGTCAGTCCAGGGCTGGCCGGGCCTGGGGGCAGGAGTTAGGGAGGCAATAAGTTGACCTTCTCTGTCTCTGTGCCCCTCCCTCTCTTCCGCTGGTGATTGGAGCTCAGCTGGTGTTTCTGACAGTCCTCGAATCACCAGGGAGGGAAGATTCAGTTCCCAATACCCAGAGGAGAAGAGCAGTGCGTGTGGGAAGGAGGATGTGGAAGAAAAAGGACATGAATGCCACCAGCTGTTGGGAGAGGCCTGATAAAATGGGGAAAGGTGTTGAATGCTATGCTTCAAAAGGAAGCTTGGGGGACTTCCCTGGCGGTCCAGTGGCTAAGACTCCAAACTCCCAATGCAGGGGGCCCAAGTTTGATCCCTGGTGGGGGAATTAGATCCCGCATGGTGCAACTAAGACCCGGCACAGCCAATAATAAATAAAATAAATACGTATTTAAAGATTGAAAAAAAAAAAAAAAGAAACCTGGGGCACCAGTACAGGATAATCCTGGAAGTTTACATTATTGAGGGCTTACTATTTGCTAGACACTATTCTGGATTCCTTTAAATGCATTAACTCATTTAATCCTCACAACAACAACAACCCTGTTTTTCTCCCACTTTACTCAGATGGTAAAGAATCTGCTCATAATGCAGGAGACCCTGATTCCATCACTTGGTTGGGAAGATCCCCTGGAGAAGGGAATGGCAACGCCCTTCAGTATTCCTGCCTGGAGAACTCCATGGACAGAAGAGCCTGGTGGGGTCTCAAAGAGTTGGACACAGCTGAGCGACTAGCACTTTCACTTACAGATGGGCAAACTGAGGCTTAGAGAAGTAAACTGTCCAAGACCACACACCTAGAGAGCAGCAGAGCCAGGATTCAGGGCACCTGTGATTTTACCGCTGATGTGACCCTGGTTGAAGAAGGGCAGGAGGTGGGGGAGCAGAAGGGGCGTGCAAAGACCCCCGCGTCCCTGAAGAGAAGTGCAGCCAAACTGGGGGTGAAGCAGATGGGTCTGGGAGCCGGGACACCCAGGGATTAAGCTGTTCTGTTTTTCCAGGTGGATGGCCCGGGAGAGGGGCTTCAGGAGCTCCTCACAAGGTCTGAGGGAAGAACCACAGGGCTGGATGGTTCTCCCCTCCCCATTCACGTGGATGCCCCTCTGGTCCCTCCTCTCCTCAGGGAGGATGACCTCAAGGCCAGGAGGGTTGGAAGAGCAGCAAAGTCAAGGTATTCTTTGCCGACCCCAAGGACCTGATTTGACTGTCTCAGGAAGTCCTTCTAAGAGTCTAACTAAATCTCTCCAGGAGTCCCGTAGTTTTTTTTTTTTTTTTCCTAAAAAGGATGGACTGTCTGGCATGTTAAAATGCTTTTCTGGATGGACTCCTTTTTCTCCAGGGGACAGCACATGCCCTGAAGGCTCAAGAGAGTTCTGCAGGCCCTCCTCCCCAGGGGAGAAGGGAGCTGCCCAGCTGGGAGGCTCGCATCTCCTTTTGTTTCTGAAAGGATTACAGGCACCCATTCACCCATTTGAGGTGAGTGGGCCCCTCCTTCCCCCCAACTCAGCCCACTTCCCCCCCTCCCCTCAAAGGCTTGTGTCTCTGCTCCTTGTTAACAAGATGCCGACAAGAACCACAGGCTGTTTGGCGGTGTGAGATAAGCTGCCACAAAGGGGCATTGTTGGCGCGTGGGGTGGTGGGCCCAGGGTGGGGTAGGGTGGGAGAAGCTCAGCCCTGGCAGCCGTGCCAGGCTTCCCCAGGGAAGGGCTGGCTGGGGTTGGGGGAGGTGCCTTCTGGTGCTTGCTTTGTTTTCTCCTTCTTAAAGAGCCAGGGCCTAGTGTTGTTAATTTGATTGCACCCACTTCGGCTTCTTGTCTCCCCTGATTAGCCAAGCTCCACCTGAAGCATGAGATTAATTCAAATTGCATGGAAGCAATCAGCCTTGGCTCCAAGAGCTGGTGGGGAGGTGCCGGGGGGACCCTAGCCATCCACTGCCTGTATGCACGGGGCACAGAACTGACAAACAGCGTGTGTGTTGAAGGGGGTGGGGTGCGGGTCATGGAGAACTGTGGAGCCTTTGACATTTGGACTGCAGCCCTGTTTCTGCTGCCTGGTGGGCCGGCCAAGGCCTTCAAACTCACCAGGCCTCACTTTTGTCAGCCAGAAAATGGGTCAGTCAGTCCCTCTCTTGGCTGCTTGCCGAGAAGCAGAAGCACAGGGTCGGGGTCGGGAAGTTGGGGGTAGTTTTCTCACATGAAGGTGAGACCTGGTTTTCCCTTACCTCTGGTCTTCTACACTCCCCAGAATAACAGGAAAATATAGCAATAATGAAAATAGCTGATGTTTATTGAATGTTCATTATGTGCTATCCACCCTGGTTAATGCTCTATTTGAATTATTTCATTAAATCCACCAGCTCCAACCCAAAGCGGTGGGTAGTACTTTTATCCCCACCTTAGAGAGGAGAAAACATTCAATTCTGAAATGTGCCTGAACATCAGAATCCTTTCCGAGGCAAAAGGAGATATTGCCCCATCTTTCTTTAATTACTCAGAAGGTAGTATTTCGGGGTCATTGCTGCGAATACCCTAAACTTTCCTGCAAAAGACCCATAGTACATACTCATATGCTAAGCTTTGCAGGCCACAGGTCTGTGTTTCAGCGACTCAATTCAGTGGCTGTAGCTCTGAAAGCAGCCGCAGGTAATAGGGTGTGAAGGATGGGTGCGGCTGTGCTCCAGCAAAAGGGGCAGCTGGCCAGATATGGCCATCAGCCATTTGCTGACCCCTGCTCTAGGGCTAATGCACAGGGGAGGCTGGGCTCGTCAGCTCTCGACCAAGAAAGAGTTTTGGTGAGGAGGCTGGGTGTATTCAGACAAGGGCAGTGGTGGCATCCTGAAAAGGAGAGCACGTCTGCTGCCAGAGTTTGGGGAAGCATGCAGCTGTGAACACTAACTCACTGGGCCTGGGGATTGTTGTGGTTTGACTCGTGTTCCCCCCAAAGATATCTCGAGTCCTAGACTCTGGTGCCTGTGAACATGGCCTTATTTGGAAATAGGATCTTTGTAGATATCAACTATTAGTAATGTCTTGGGACTTCCCTGGCAGTCCAGTGGCTAAGACTCCAGGCTCCCACACTGCAGGGGTCCTCAGGTTCGATCCCTGGTCAGGGAACTAGATCCCACATGCTGCAACTAAAGATCCCGTGTGCCACAACAAAGATGGAAGACCGTGCATGCCACAGCTAAGACCACGCAGCCAAGTAAATGCTCATACATAGATATTTTTTAAAGAGATGTCTTCCTGGAGTAGGAAGGGCCCGTAGTCCACTATGATTGGTGCCTTATAAGAGGGAGAGGGGAGACACACACAGAGAAGGGCTGGCGTGAAGACATTCAGCGAGATGCAGGCAGAGACTCCCATCCGAGGGAGGGATATGCCAAGAATGGCTGGCAGCCACCGGCAGAGGCAAGAAAAACAGGCTCCCTTAGAGCCTGCAGAGACAGCACAGCCCTGCCGGCACTCGGAATTTCGAGCCTTCCAGAACTGTGGGAGAATATAATTCTGTTCTTTTAAGCTACCTGTTTTGTGGAACTCTGTTACAGCGGCTCTAGGGAGCAAATACGAGGTTCCAGTGTGTGACAGAAATTCCCCACGCCGAGTTTCCAGGAGGACAGTCATAGCCAGTCCCCGTGGAGCTGGAGGGGCTGCCTGAGGTGGGAGGTTGTGGGCTTTACTACCCTTACTCTGCGGGGAGCTCACCCCTATCACACTCTCAGCACTGTGGACAGCACCTGGCCTTGGGGTGGGCACCCCGCTGCCCGTGGGAATGGCAGGCCTGGGCCTGAATCACACAAGCAGGAGAAAGTTTTCTCAGAATCTTGACTTTGCAGGTCTCAAGTCTCTGTAGATCTGAGAGTCCCGGATGGGAGCCTGATGGCATCCTGAGGACTGGTGGGGACAGAGGGCAGGGAATGCAAGGAGTGGGGGCTCCAGTCCATGGGGCTGCAAGAATTGTAGGACACGACTGAGCATGCAAGCCCTGGGATCTACGACCAGCTGACCTGAGGTGGAGCTGATGTAATAATGATGGAAATAAAGTGTACAATAAATGTCATATGCTTGAATCATTCTGAAACCACTCCCTGCCCCAGTCCGTGGAAAAACTGTCTTCCATGAAAGCGGTCCCCGGGGCCAAAAAAGTTGGTGACCGCTGCCCTGAAACACCAAGGGCTTCTGCAAGGTGGGTTCCGGAGCTGTGCTCACGCGCCCCACCAGGTCTCCACTGGCACAGCAAGCATCACGCACTTGTTGAGCTCTGTTAATGCCTCAGGGGCTGAGGCAAAGGGAGAGAAAGGCCATGCTTCTCTGAACAGAGGAGCAATCTGAGCCTCAGGGAGAGAGAGGGGGACTGACCCCGGTTTATCTGGAAGCAGTGGGGGCACATGGGGACAGGAAGTCGGGACTCTTGTCTTCCTGGTCAGGATCTTCCTGTCTGCTAAGCTACGGCTACTCATTTTGGCCTCCCTGGGTCCTGCATAGGGTGGGTGGGCTTAGGCTGGGACCTCGTGACCAGGGTTCAGTGGGGGCCACAGGAGGGAGCCTGGCCTGGTGACGGGACGTCTCCAGCCTGGGTGCCTGGAGTATAGTCGAGAAAGGGAGGAGTGGGTTCTGGACAGCCGTGTCCTTTGGTCATAGGTTCCTTGCCCCGTGGGAAGGGTGGGGGCTGAGGAGGGCAGAAGAAGCTCTAGAGCAGGAGCCCTGGCCACCAGGTCCAAGAGAGGGGCTGCTTCTGCCCAACAGAAGGAGTTACCTTTGAGCAAATGTGAAATTAGGAACATCTCAGGTCACTGGATACACAATTGTCTTTCCAAGGTTCTGCATCCCAGCCTCTGCACCAATGGTCAACCGCTGGGAGATGACCTGGTCTACCCAGGCCCAGGACTTCCTTCCACCAGGGTGGGCCTCCCTCCCTCCACTACCTCCTACTCCCCACTTGGCTCCTCCTCTCCTCCCTCCTGAATTCTGTGGTTTTGCAGCTGACTGTGAGCTCTGGAGGGCTCTTGGATCTGGCTTTAATTGGTCTGACATTTTGCTAAACAAACAAATCAAAACCCAGACCAAACAAAGAGCCCTTATAGGTTTAATCGGCCATGGGCTTTGCTTTGGGCCCATCACTGGAGTCTTCACAGAGTAGAGGGGAGTCTGGGGGTGTAACAGAACCTGTCTAGTCAGGTAACCTGTGGCACAAAGGGACAACTGAGTCCCACGCAGCAGGGGCATCAGAACACAGCCAGCTCTTGCACCTCAGACTAAGCACCATTTCTTTGTACCTGCCTCTTGGTGAAGCATTCTCTGAAAATGCTTTACTTTTGCCCCACTGTCGATGGAGGGGGACTGCCTCCTCCTCCTTTTGGTCATTATCTTTCTTGTTTCATTTTACATTTTAACAGGGAGATAAAAGGTAGTCCCGTGGATGCAGTATTTTCATCTGTTAATTACGTTTATTTTTCAACCAAGTTCTGGGAGGTGGTCTGGGGCCCTAAAAGGACCATGCGCAGAGCTAGAATCACAGACTCTGCCTGAGCTGACAGGGGCCCTTGGATCAGCTATGCACTAGGTTCCAGTGCAGGGGTCACTGTACAGGTGAGGAAGCTGACGCCCGGAGAAGGGAAAGGACGGCTCGTGGGTACAGAGCCAGTGAGTCACAGAGCTGGGACCAGCAACCAGTCTTCCAGCTCTTGGTCTGTGCTCTCTCTATCAAAACATGAGTCCACAGAGGCAAGCACCTGTCTCAGCTGGGATTTTATCAGTCACCTTGATCTAGGACCTTTCCTTCCCTGTATGCCAACATCACAGGCTGGGTATGGGCTTTGTAAACTGTCAAGTGCTGTGCTGGGACAGCGCTGAGGCTGGGCTGTATGCTCGGGTACGCATGGCCTCAGCAGCACCCACATTCTGGGGGTCAGGGAGGACTGGGGACCAGCTGGGCCTGGCTGGTTGCCAACAAGCATGTCCAGGGACTAGGAAAGCCTTTTGCTTCCTCTAACAAATTCTTAGAGATCTGGGGCCTTGAGGAAAGGAATTCTCCAAGAACCAGCTCTGGAATCCCAACCTGCACCAGACCCCTGGGCTTCTGCAACTCTGGTTTGGTGCCTGATATCAAGAGTCAACACAGCATAGAAAGAAATCATTTTGCTTCCAAAACCCACAAGCACCTCATGTGCATTCTCCCTGCCTATCCTCCCTTCACTCTCCACCAGAAACCCTAAGTTCCACCTGGAATGCATGGACTTGCCTGCCTCCATACTCTTGCTATACTTTGTCCTCATCCTGGAATGGAAAGACCTTTGGTTCTTGTCAGCATCCTTCTCATCCTTCAAGTCCTACTTAGCAACTACTCCTTTGTGGAACTTTTCTTAATATTCCCTTAATGGCTACCCAAATTAAAATTGATCCAGATTCTCTTTGTATCCCCTTGTTCGTAGCTTTTTAAGGCACTTATGGGCTTTCCTGGTGGTTCAGATGGTAAAGAATCTGCCTGCAATGCTGGAGACCCGGGTTAGATCCTGGTTGGGAAGACCTCCTGGTGATGTGAATGGCTACCCACTACAGTAGTCTTGCCTGGAGAATTCCATGGACAAAGGAGCCTGGTGGACTACAGTCCAAAGGGGTCACAAAGAGTCAGACATGACTGAGTGACTAACACTTTCACACTTTCCTATCGCTTCATGTAGCATAGCTATTTTGGGTATATGTCTATGTCCTCTTCAAGATTCTAAATTGCCTGAGGATAGCAACTCCATTTTAATCACTAGATCTTCAGCACCTATGATTGCTAATGATTACTGGATGTGAGTTTTGTGCCAGGCACTGTGTTACTGTTCTAACTGCGTGTCTCACTTGAATCTCACCAATGAGTAAATGGCATTATAGCTTCAAAATTACAGAGGAGGAATCTAGCTTCAAAATTACAGAGACCATTTCTTGTCCAAGATCCCACAACTATCAAGTGGCAGAGTTGGAGTTTGAGCCCCGCTTTGTCTGGTTCTAAAGTCTGTGCTCTAATCCACAGAGTTTTATGGATTATTTAGTGAGGGCCCAGAGAGCCTTTGTTATCATTGGAAACCATCGGGGACAATGGTGAGGACACTTTCCAACAAAGGCCAACCACAAATGTCCAGTTTGACCCGTGAATGCTTTTTATGACGTATGTTCCTTTGCTATATTACTTCCTTACTTCTACTTGGCTCATGTGGGGCTGAAGTTCAGTTTGCCCTCTGACAGGTCACACGAGTGTGAGGTCTGACAATGTGGAGCCGTATAGGGGCAACATTTTCCTGAGAGTGTTAGAGGCATCAAGGAAAACCATGCCACTGACTTTGCAAAGGGCAGGTTTCTCCGTAGCTGGCCTGCAGGTGAGCGGGGACGTTGGTGCCGGCTGTCTGCGATGGACTGAGGGATGACCAGGAAGCGCTTTGCCCTGGCAGCCCCTTGTGTGACCCACGCACTCCGATCCCGTGGGTTTCCCCCCATCTACCTGTGTCCGGTGGGGAGGTGGGAGAGGTTGAGGGACAATGAAGGAGGAAGAGGGCAGAGGAGGTGGAGGTGGGGGTTGGGGGGGAAGGATGTTCTCGGGGAGGAGCGGAGCGTGGGTTGCCTGGAGCAATGTGCCCACAGAAAAGCAGCAGGAGGCACAGCGGAAGTTCCCAAAGAAGGTTGGGAGCTCCTGGCCCCTTCCCTGTCCCCCTCCCACCCCTGGCAGTGCCCCATGGCCACAGGAGCCTCTTCTGGCATCCGGGCACCGTGTGAATGATTCAGGCCACCACTGAAAAGCAGTCAGACCTCCAACCCTCAGCAGAGGCCCCAGCCACACACAGCCTCCACAGTGGCTGCCCTTGGACCTCAAATGCCCCAGCCCCTGCTTCCCCCTCTCCTGCTGGCTTTTGGGGTGGCGTAGGGGCCTTTAGCGTGGCTGGCGGGTCCCTGGGGAGAGCAGAAGTGGAAACAGGAGGCACTGTGATGGAGAAAGGGTGTGAAGAAGAGGCTGCACCATGGGTGACGGTTTGGGGGACCTCGGGTGTGCAGAGCGCATGGGGGCACAGCTGGACAGCAGCCTGTGGGGAGGTTGGAGGAGGAGAGGGCAGAGGGCTGGATGAGCAGGGCAGAGAGACTGTGTCACAGGCGGCAGATGAGGAAGGCGCAGTGAGTGGGAAAACCCGGAGGAGTTTGTGGGGCGGTGCAGACGCAGACCTAGGGAGAGCCCGGGAGTGCGCCTTACTTCAGAAGGAGGTGGAGCCGAGTGACAAAGCGGCTGAAACAGGATAGGGCGGGGGTGGGGGGCTGGGAGGATCAAGGGCCAGATCCTGCCCACACGTGACAAGGAGTACGGAGCTGCCGGCATCCCTTGGGAAGAGGGGCCAGAGGTGGACACTCCTGTGAATGTGGGTGCTGAGTGTGCGATCTGCTGCTGCACGTGCTCACGAGGCTGCCCTGGATTTACAAACATGCTTTCACAGCTCCTACCTGGGCTGTGTAGTGAGGAGGGACGGCCCGGAAAAATGCAGGTCTGGGGGGGTGGCAGGGAGGTGACTTGCCCAGGACCCCCAGGATATCAGGGACAGCCTGATGTGAACTGGTTCTCCTCACACACCTCCCACCTCCTGATCACCACATCCCCCATCACCCACGTGTGCCTCATTGACACAGAGGAGCCATGGGCCCAAAGACACAGCCACGCTTGCCCAGTGTAATCCTTTAACTTAGAGGAAAAGAGCAAAGAGCAAACACCAAAAAAAAAAAAAAGGCTAAGAGTTTGAGCTCTTTTTTTCCTGCTGACAGTGGGGAGATAAGGATCAAACAGCCAGGCTAGTTCCACGAGGTGCCTGCTATTCCTCTCGCCTCACGCAGGCAGAATTAGCAGTGTTCTCCTCTCCCTGGCTGAGGGATGTAGATTGATTGCCTGGTTTTATTAAGGACAAAGTGCTTTTTGATAGTGTGAGGGAAGCAGCTCCCCAGGGCGGGGATTCCGGCGCCCGGAGCTCCCTGAGCATCGATCGATGGCCGGGGCTTCCCCGTCTTGTGCTGAGCTGAACACGGGTTTGGCAAGCGATAAAGAAACTATGACTCTTGAAGGCGGGGCCTACAGGGAGATGCAGGGCAGACCGCACACTGGGCACTGCTTTCATCAGCCTTTCCTACACGTGCCCTGGAGGGTCTCCCATTAAAACCAAAACCGGTGGCTGAGTCTCTGATGGCCTACTGGGTGCCAGGTACCATACTGGTGGCGTCACACACATCATCTGACCTACTTTTGATACAAAACATAACAGGGAAGGTGCTCTTGCGACTCTCATTTTTGTACAGCAGGAACATGAGATACAGATCCCAAGAAAACCCGGAGAGGTCACAGTGATTATGCCCAGATTCACAGCTGGCTTGGTCAGATGCTGAAACTCAGGGTTTAACTGCTCTCTCTGTGGCCTGTGGTCTGTTTCAGACACTGTCCTGACATGACTCTTAGTTCAGTTCAGTCGCTCAGTCGTGTCCGACTCTTTGCGACCCCATGAATCATAAGTATAGACCCCTAACAGCATGAAGGGATAGGTTTGCCCAGTAGGAATGTCTGTGGGTGACTTAACAGAACTCAAAGTTATTCCAGACTTCAAGGCGATTGATTCCGACTCTAGGTCTGGGGATTTAGAAGCCAGAGGTATGGCACTGAGCTAAGGTGAGTTGTATTGCTCTTTGGCCCTTTCTGAATTGTCTTCCCTGTTCCATGATCATTTCCTGGGTTAAGCACAATGATTTTGTGAGCCTGGTGGGCTGGGAACGAACCTCTAGCACAGGTGAGGAAAGGAGCCTAAAGATGTTAAGTCTCTTGCCCAAAGCCAGGAAGATCAAACGGTGGACCTGGAATCAGACCCCAGATCCCACAGGGCTTTCTCCTATACTGTGTATATGATCTCTTCTTTCCTAAGCCACTAACAGGTTATACACAAGCAGGCATACATTAAATAACAGAAAAAAAAAGATTGTTCGATATGACTATTCAGATGGAGTTGCCAACCTGCAGAGCAAAATAAATAGGATGTCACATGATACTTTGGTGTAGTAAATGCTTCCCTAGTGGCTCAGTAGAGAGTCTGCCTGCAATGCAGGAGACCCGAATTTGATCCCTGGGTTGGGAAGATCCCCTGGAGAGGGCATGGCAGCCCACTTCACCATTCTTGCCTGGGAAATCCCATGGACAGAGGAGCCTGGTGGGCTACAGTCCATGGGGTCACTAAGAGTCAGACGTGACTTAGTGACTTAACCTAATCTGTTTATCATGATAAGAGCAGAGTGAGCTGGGGCCATTCACAGTGAGGCCATTGTCTCAGATGAGAGTGATTTTGAATCCCTCCTCAGAGTTCCTAAGCCCACCTCTGCCTAGGAATCCTTCCTGCCTCCCTCTCCCAGAAGGAGCAATGGAGACCAGGTGGGGAGGCAGGGTAGTGCAGAGATGGGCCTTGGCCTGTGATCAGGGAGTGCCGGGAGGGGCTCATGAGGGCAAAACTCACTCTTCACGGTGAGGAACATGGACTTGCTGATGTCGGTGCCCACGCCGTTGCTGGCCTGGCAGAGGTAGTAGCCGATGTCCTCTTCCAGGACGTGGCGGATCAGCAGCGAGCTGTTGGGCAGGATCTGGATGCGGCCGGTGAGGGGCACTGGGTGGTATTGCTGGGGGTTCCCGCTCCCTGCAAGGAGGCAGAAGAGAGGAGGGCTGGTGGCCGGGTCGGGGAGTGAGCTGGGAGGATCACAGTGCCTCAAGGAACGGCCCGACACCTCTCTTTTGCTGATTCAGGGCCATTTTGAATGGCCCAAAGGGCTGGGAGCTCACACAGTTCCTGTTTCCTGGGAAATGGGAAATACCCTCACAGGGGTCTGAGCCTGCCCCAGATCTGAGGAATGGAGACGGACTCGGGGGCCTCAGCTCGATACCCACCTTGGCACTAAACTTCCTTTGGGCTGAATTCCTTGGAGAGGAAGAAAGAGTTATCTTTGGGCCACTTGGCAAACAGCAAAGGGAAGACTGATCCCTCGTGCGGTACTTGCCTGGTCTTAGGCAGTCAGGCCTGGGAAAGAGGCCAGCCATCCTCCAAGGTTGGGGATGGGTAGGGCTTCAAGTCTCTCCTTCCCTTCCCCCAGAGTCAGCCATGGACACAGTAAGGATAAGAGGTTGGTGTGGGACTTAGTCAGATACAAAATTGATCCTTGGGATGAAGTCGGGTTCCAAGAAGGACTGAGATCCCAGAATAGGTTTGACAATTGAGGAGCAGGGGTCGATGAGGCTCTGGGATCCCAGGGTGGGCTGGGGAGACTTGGGGAGGGATAGGGAAAGTGGATTGGATTGAGTTCTAGAGCTGGAGAGAAGATGGCAGAGGTCAATCTATGGGGACAACAGGAAATTCAGAACTAGCATGACCCCAGCTGTTCCTCATCCATAGACGCTTGTCAGTGGCTGGGGAGGACCTCTGTTCAGGTATAGCCTGGGGTCCCCAAGAGCTCAGAACCTAGGACAGGAGTCCTGCGTAGGGACTAGGCTTCAGTCGCATTGGCATCCTCCCCTCCCCACCCAGCTGTGTCAGAGATGCTGGCTGGCCAGGGACTTACCTTTGGCATGCTTCCACATGACCTTGGGTGGGGGGTAGCCATCCACAGAGCAGTTGAGCACACCAGCCTTGCCATAGATGCCATCCTGGTTGTTGGGCTGCACCACGAATCTAGGGGGCACTGCAGAAAGAGGGGGGTGGGGAAGAACAGATCAGCTTGGTCCCTGATAGGCTTCCTGGGGCTCTAGGCACCTTCTAGCTAATGTCAGCCCTGCCTGGACCATTACAAAGTTGGGGAGCAGGCACCTCTGAAACCCAAGATGTTGAGAGCTTTTGCCAGTCATATCAGGTTGGACATTGGGAATTCTGAGCGCCAATTCTGACATCACCAGTGACCAACCGAGTCTTTCCCTCATCCTCAGTTTCCCAGAGAGTAAGAGGTTTGAACCTCTTGATCCTCCAGGTCCCTGCTGGAGTCAACTTTCTCTGAACCTGTGATTCACACTGGAAATCTAGAGAGCCTGTGTCCAGCCACAGCAGAGCTGGGGCCCTGCTCCCCCGACTCACCACGCACAATGAGCTGGCGCTCCCTGCTCACGGTGGCCGCTGCGTTGCTGGCGATGCACGTATAGTTGCCGTTGTGCTTGAGGGAGACGCTGGAGATCTGCAGGGAGCTCATGAACTCCTTGCTCTCGATGGTCACGCCCGAGCCTGAGATGATCACCTGCCCGTCTTTCCTCCACGTGATGCGGATGGGCATGTCCCCCGAGGACACCACACAGGGGATGTAGAGCAGCTGGCCGATGGAGGCAGGTGGGAACTCGAAAGGCTGGATGAGAGGGGGCACTGGGAAGGCAGGGGGTTGCTGCGGTCAGGCCCCCGTGTGCCCCAGCCTGGCTGGCAGCATGCCCGCCCCTGCCTGGCCTTCCGGCTCCTCCCAACCCTTGTGGGCTGCAATCAGAATCCCCTGGGCATGGGTGCCTGTTCTCCTATATATATATATATGCAGAATCTCTTGGGTGCCCTGACATCATCCCCTGGCTTCCACCCCCTTGCCTACCCGGGCCTGGAATCTGCTCTCTCTCCAGGGCCTGGGCTGGCCTGCATTCATCACCACCTTCAGATCTGTCCTGGAACTTGAATGGGGACGACTCATGGGCTTCTTGACTCCTGTCCGCTTGCTGACACACTCACTGTTCAGCTTTTACCCTGACTTGCCTGCCATCCCTCGCTGCCCCTGTGCTCCCCGTGGTACCCCAGAGCTGCATCTCCAGCCGTCTGGGGGCCTGGCATGGATAAAGATGATGGGCCCCAGATGTCCCCCAGCCAGGCTGCTGTATCCTCGCCTCCTCCTGCGGAGGCCCTGTCACCCAGCTGATCCCTTTCCATTGTCATCACGTGTTAGGACAGGCGGATGGAAGCTCCTGTCACCGGTTGTTTCAGCTGCTTTACCCACACCTTCTTGTTGAACCCTCCCACCAAGAATGTGATGTGAGCTGAGCTGTCTCCATTTCACAGATGAGGGAACTGAGTTCAGAGCAATCATTTGCCTTCCCTCATCCAGCTTATAAGAGGGGACTGCGGGATTTAAAACCTGATCGCTCTACTCTCCAAGTCCGAAACCTCTTCCTTATGCTGCCTTGTTGCCTTGTTGAGAAAGCCCCAAGCATGCCCAGATCAGAGGCTCTTTTGTCTCACACACAAGCTCTCCTTGGGTGGCAGGAAGAGCAGAGAGGGAGCCCTGTCGTCTGTGAGTAGACTCACCTGGCTAAGCATCATCCACTCAGCCTCCCCACCCCTCTTCCTCCTACTGCCCACATCTCAGCTCCTGGGTGGGGGTGGGGGCCTGTCTGGAGCCTGAGCTGCTCTAAGAGGAATCCTCCTTTCTCAGCCCTGGCTAGAGCATCAGCCATTATCTTTATGATAACTCAATTAGGCCACAGCAACTTCCCCGGCAAGTGGGGGGAAAGAGAGAGAAGGAGACAGACAATTAGCTTAACAAGGATGAGCACCCAGTAGATGAGATCTCCTTCTGCAGTCAAATAATTAAATTACCAAGCTGTCCACAGTCCTCCGGCCTCCTCCCAGGCACCAGCCCCATCCCTCCTGGAAGCCTGCTATCCTCCCCACCCAGCCTATCCTCCCCACCCAGAGTGGACACAGCGGGTGAGGGTGGGGTGATGAACCTAGAGGGGAAAGGGATGGGCGACATCACATGCGTGTCCCAGGCTCTCCCTGCACCCCAAGGATTTTCAGGGTTCAGTGGGGAGCAGCCCCTGAGAAGCGACCAGGTGCAGCAAAATCCTTGGCAGCCCTTTGGACCTTTGGGAAAGTTCCTGGTCAAGAGTTCTAGGTCTGGAGGAAGTGACACTGAGGAGAGACATTATCCACAAGGCCTATGGGACGAAGCAGGGGCCCTAACTGACCTGACCTTCTCACCGCCCCCTCCCACCATACCCTTCACTCTGGCCATGAGGGCTCCATCAGTTCTCCACGAACACCCACAGCTCCGAAATCTCAGCCCAGGCCTAGTGAACACGGCTGGGCACTGGATGGAAATAACTGCCACGCGGGCTCCACCATGAGTCCCAGTCCAGGTCCTCAGTCGAGCCAGCTTTTCTGGGACTCTGGTCGTGGTTCAGATCTCTGCATCCCAGCCTCTGGCTGCAGCTGCTCTCTGGGTTGGGGTCTTCTCCCCATATTCTGAGTGGTTTGGGTCTTGCATATCTCCAGTGAGATGTCTCTGGATCCCCGACTCTAGAAATGGCCCAGTGCTCATTGCTGAAGTTTCCCAGAGACTCCTTGTTGGGTTCCGCTGACCTTCCTGGGAGGTTCCATCCTCCCTCTGCTGGGAACTTGGATCACACTGAGTCCTCCGGCCACCATGGGCTTTTTGATGGAATTGTTGCACAGACCTGGATCTGCCAGCCAGTGTGTCTCCTCTGGCTTAGCAGAGCCAGTTCTGGCACAGCCTTCCTTCCCACAAAAGTCAAAGCTAGAGTCGAGGAGCCCTCATGAGAAACTCCTCCTCATCCTTTCAGACCTGGCTCCAGTACCACCTCCTCTGTGAAGCCTGCTCTCCTCCTGCACAGCCCTGCAGCACTTGGTCCACACTTGATCATGGCCCTGATCACACACCAGTGAGGTCACTGTTCGCAGTACCACCTTCCCTGGGAGGTCTGGGAGCCCCTACAGGGCAGTATTTACTATACCTGGCAAATTGAAAGAGCCCAATAAGTGCTGTCAGATGAGTAAATATATGTCTGGCTATCATTTCCTGAGTGGAGCTTAGAGGTGGGCAAGGGGTGGGGAAAGCATAGGATGGGGGTTGGTCCAGAAAAGAGGGAGCTCTACCGTATGTCTCAAGATGCTGTATTTATGCGACATAATTTGGGAGCCAGGAGATTCTCCCTTAGTTCTTCCCTGGGGGTCAGTCCCTTGTTGTTCTAGAACAAGAGCCAGCTCCATGGATGAGAGGAGAGTCGGACAATCATGAGAGGAGTCTGTGGGGCAAGCAAGGCATGGGGCAGGTGGCTCTACCTAGGAGGAGAGGCCTGTGCCTCAGGGATGGATGGCCAAGGACTTCATTTCCATCAAGAACAGAGCAAGTGGAGACTGCAACGAGGCAGGAAGATTTAGCTCAGGCAAGGGGAAGATCGTCTCTCTCAGTAAGAAGGGAGTTAGATAACGGAACAAGTTACTAAGGCAGGTTAATTCATTAATTAACTAATTCATCGAATATTTATGAAATGCCTGTACTGTGAAGGCATTATGCTCCTTGTGGGCTGGGGAAAGTAGGAACATGCTTTGAATTGTGGATAGAACCTCTGGAAGCTTAGCATTTGCTTGGGAAGGTAAGACATCTCCCTTGGTGGTTACTGAACAAGCTCCACCTGAAAACACAGATGCTGAACTCAGAGCAGAGAGCGTGTCATCTGGTTGCATCTGCAGCTGCATGGAGGAGGTGGCATTTGGACAGTTAAAGGACACATGTGCTGTACAAAATATATGTAGATGCTGTATTTATGCGACATAATTTGGGAGCCAGGAGATTCTCCCTTAGTTCTTCCCTGGGGGTCAGTCCCTTGTTGTTCTAGAACAAGAGCCAGCTCCATGGATGAGAGGAGAGTCGGACAATCATGAGAGGAGTCTGTGGGGCAAGCAAGGCATGGGGCAGGTGGCTCTACCTAGGAGGAGAGGCCTGTGCCTCAGGGATGGATGGCCAAGGACTTCATTTCCATCAAGAACAGAGCAAGTGGAGACTGCAACGAGGCAGGAAGATTTAGCTCAGGCAAGGGGAAGATCGTCTCTCTCAGTAAGAAGGGAGTTAGATAACGGAACAAGTTACTAAGGCAGGTTAATTCATTAATTAACTAATTCATCGAATATTTATGAAATGCCTGTACTGTGAAGGCATTATGCTCCTTGTGGGCTGGGGAAAGTAGGAACATGCTTTGAATTGTGGATAGAACCTCTGGAAGCTTAGCATTTGCTTGGGAAGGTAAGACATCTCCCTTGGTGGTTACTGAACAAGCTCCACCTGAAAACACAGATGCTGAACTCAGAGCAGAGAGCGTGTCATCTGGTTGCATCTGCAGCTGCATGGAGGAGGTGGCATTTGGACAGTTAAAGGACACATGTGCTGTACAAAATATATGAGTGAGAATGCAGGAGAAGCTGAGACGAGAGGCAGGGGCCAATCACAGGCTGTCGTTCCCTCTGGTCTCCCAGAATAATACTGACGGCAATATGAGCGTCCACTGAAGGAGAGAGCAGTCAACATCCATCCTGGGGGTTAGACAGTCACCTGGGATGGCCAGAGCTCTCCTGCACTGCTGTCCTGCAGGAGGCAGATGACCAGACAACCCCCGGGGGGTCCAAAGGGTAAGGTTCCTTACTCCCCTCCTCACTGCCCCCTGCTGCAGTTGATGGGCAGGTATGGTATTGTGGGGGATAAATGTCCCCTTAGAAACTCCTTGGACAGGGTGGTAGAGGCCAGAGCTGCTCACAGAATTCCTCGGCTCCAGGATGGCATTCCCCCAACCCCATAAATCTAGGCACACGAGGACTGCCTGGAGGAGAAGAAAGCCTAGGGACCCTGGCTCCATCACAGGCTCGCCAAACACCGAGAGGAGGCTGTGAGTGGGAGGCTCTGAGAATCGGGGCAGGGGCAGTGTGGACGGGGGCTGTGGTGGTGTCTCCCCCACACTCAGAGGTGGACATGGGCTCCTTGAGTGTGTGGTGTGAGTGTGTGTCCATCCCCACATCTGAGAAAGAAGAAGTTGAGGATTAGATCACCTCCATGGCAGTGATGCCCAGGAATTTCTTCAGGGTTACCAGCAGGCCACAGGGACCCTCCTGCCCTGACTCCCAGCATCTCCCCAGCACACAGTCTGAAGGTAGGGGGCATGCATGCCATGTAATGAAGGGATTTCTCTCTGGAAGCCCTGCTCTGGCCACAGTCATCTTTGGTGAGAGGGCAGCTCTCAGCTGTGTGGGAGGCAGGGTGGGAGCAAGCTGTTGTGATGGCGAAGAAGTCCGAGGCTTGAGCGGCTGAGGCGACAGAGCGGTTGTGGCAGCCCCTGTGGCCCCGGCCACATAAAGCTGTTACGGCTGCTTGTCTGGGGGCGCTGTGCAGAGGAGGCCACGCGGACCACCAGCCCAGCCCATAAACACTTTACGGTATCTCTCATGAGCTTCTTCAAGACTGAATCTTTTTATTTATGACACTATTTGGCAGAGAATGGGCACCATGCAAAGTTGGAGCTTCCCTGCTTGTACAGCATGGAGATGGGGAAAGACTCTGTTATCCAAGAGCAACGTGGGCATGCTGCCCTCTAGCCACCACCCTGCGCTGTCCCAGAGCCTCAGTTCCTCAGTTTCTGCAAAATGGGGCAGTTGGACCCAACAGCCACTGAAGCCTGACACTGATCTTCCAGTTGTAACAAGTCTCATATTTTAGGAATATTGTCACTTCAGTTTTTTTTTTTAAACATAGCCCCCTCTTCTCCAGAAGGCCTTCCCTGACCACCCTATTTAAACCTGCAAACCACTCTCCACGCCCCTTGGCACTCTGCTCCCCACTCCCTGTTTGACATGAAACATCTTTTACCTATTGCACGCATTAACCATTTCCCCCATTCGAATGTAAGTTCCCCAAGGGCAGGAATTTTGCCTGTCTTGAGCACAGCAGTGTTCATAGAATAGTGCCTGGAAGAGAGTGGGGGCACAGTCAATGTCTCCCGATGGACAGACAGATGCTGCTTCATGCTCAGCACTGCCGTCGCGTGAGCCGTCTGTCCAGTAGGGAGGAGGCTTGCTTCGGTGCCCCTGGCTTCCTCTGCTGAGGAATAGGGCTGTGGGCAGCAGCATCCTTGGTGTCCTTCCCCCAGTGCGTTGGGCAACTTGCCCCTGGGAGCCTGTTGTGCCCACTTCCTGTGGATTCCAGTGGGTGCCTTCTAAATCTCCATCTGTGCCAATGGCACACATCTGGCCAGGGAACCAGCTCTCTCTTAAGCCCCATGATCGACTGTAGAAACCCCTATTCTCTAGGATGAAATGGGGGAAGGAGGAGCCCCCAAGCTCCCCAAGTCCCCACAGCAGGGACTGGCTGGGCAGTGAGGGAAGGCATGTGGGTGAGGAGTGTGCTTGGGAGAGTGTGTGCCCGCATGGATGTGTGTTCTCTGCTATCCAGAGGGACCTGGAACTACCTCCGGGTCCGGCCTCACTGAGAATGGGCAGAGAACAACTCATGCCCTTGTTCTGAAGGGCCTCCGGAGGCTCAGATGTGGGGATGGAGATGTTCCTTTGCTGGGCCAAAGCCAAGGAGCTCCTGTTACAGCCCTGCTTTCTTAGTTAATTAAACATTCAGCCTGCGTGCCCAGAGATGCTTTTATGCTACATTATTTTTCAGCTACAGGGGGCCCTAAAGACACCAAATCTAGGTTGAATCTCCATGCCTTCCTCTCAGCATCCTACTAAGACTCTCTCTGGATGCCCAGAGATAAACCTCGCCTTTCTCACAGCCTGGCTCTCCCCTGCCAGTCCGGTCACACGCACCCGAGTCCAGGCAGCCGTGGAAGCACCCTCACCCTCTCTGCCTTGCTGGTCGCAGCAGGCTCACTTGGGGGATCTCCTCTATGGCAGCACCTGCAGCTACCGTCTGTGGCTCAGGAATGTCACGTCACAGGAGGATGTGGACAGAGGGAACCTTTGGAGTATATACCACTGCTTGTGGTATGTGTGAAGTGTGGACAGGCTAACATGTGTCTGTCTGTTGCAGGCACATGCATACAAACATACAGTGTGTTCATGCGTGTGTACCCATGCACACAAGTCTCTGCACACGTGTGTGCATGCATGTGTGTCTGGTGTGTTCTGCTTGTCTCATCTGTGTTTGGAAAATTCATCAGAAGATAAGCAGTCCCAGAAGGAATGGAGTCAGCAGGGGTTTTACCAGCTCATGGAGTAGTGTGGCTTTTTGCCCTGCCCTGCCCTGCCCTGCTCGCGGGCACTTGGCCCTACAGAGAGATGAGCGGGTAGGACTTCCATCTGATCCCAAGCTTCCAGTGCCCCGTCTCACCCCCATGCACCCGTCCCTACACTCTAGGTCTCTGCTCTGATCCTCTAGGTGGGACGCATGTCCTAGGCAGACAGGCAGGAGTGGGTCTAGAGATCTGCCCTTGGGTCCCCTCCCTCCCCCAGAGTTGGGTCTCCTTTCCACACCCAGAGGCGCCTCCTCCCCCTCCTCCTCCTCGAGTAGCTCTTCGAACAGCACATCAGCTAATCAAGCAGCGTGCTCATAATCAGCTCTGATGGATTCTTCTGCAAAAGCGCATGCTAATGAGGTGGGGAGAGGGAGTCTGGGGAGGAGGGGGGAGGATGGATTTAAGCTTTCAGATGGGCAGGGGCACAGGGTCGCAGAGCCCCTGCACTGATCTGGAGAGAAAACGGAGGACTGTACCCTTTCTGTGGCTGGATTTGCAGACCCTGCGGGCAGGGAAGGGGCCGTGTGTGCACACGCACCTGTGCACTATACACACACATCACATCTCTGCTTGTGAATGCCAAGCTCGTCCTGCATGCTGGGAGCCACATGCACACACATGTACACACACACACACGTCTCTTCCTTTGCCCTGGGCCTGGAGACACTGTCGCTCAGCACAATCACAACAGGCCCAGCGAGTCGCTGAGACGGAATGCATCAGATTCAATTCATTAGGGCTGATCGCTCCCTGAATGGGGTTGAATAATTGATGAGCAGAAGCAGCTTTCAGGATGTTCTGCGTACTACGAGGCTCACTGGAGCTCTGTTATTATTTTTTTTTAAGTCAACAAGTCCGGCCAAATGCTCGCTTGTGCGGCTGGGTGAAGGGAATAGAGCAAAGGTTAGATGTTTTAATATGTGAGGTTTACACTGTGAACTCTCAGTCCACTGCGGGGAACAGAAATGGATACAGGCAGGTCGTCCCGTGATGCCGGGAGCCAGGCTGGGGATAGGCCTGGGGGTTGGGAGGTTCCTGCTGGCATGAGGACGCTGGGCTGGGCAGAGGTTTCAGGCTGAAAGAGGGGCCAGAATGGCCCTCTGCCTGCCTGGGGTGCAGCAGTGAGGAGGCAGGAGGCGGATGCTGTTAAGGTCTCGTCTCTCGCTTCCAAGCCTGAGATGGCCACCAGGATGGCCCCTCCCCTTTTCTCGGGCTCAGAGCCAGGCTTCCCGGGAAGTCACCGCAACCCAAACTAAAGTCTCAGTTTCAGCTCGAGCGCACACAGTCTGGCACTGCGACAGGTGGTGGGTGCACGAGGGGGCATGTGACGCGGCCCTGGTGGGCCGACAAGAGAGCCTGGGTGACAGGCAGCGGAGGAGCGAAGCCCCGACTGTGCCCTTTGCTGCACCTTCCATTTTCCCAGCGGTTCTGACATTTCCCCCTGGATGGCCCATCTTCACTGCATGCTTGAAGGGGTCTAAACCAGAGGCAGCATCTGTCTCCCCAAACCAGTCCTTCCCCTAGACTCCTCTCTTCTTGTCCACAAGGCCCAGACGCCCCCGAGACCCCTCTTCCTGTCCACAAGGCCTCCACTCCGTCTCGCTTCAGGAATCTGGGACCCCTGGACCCTCCCCCCATGTTAGAGCCCTTTCCAAGCCCAGCGCCCCCAGCTTTCTCCTTCCTGTGAGCTCAAGGGCCCAGGCTGGCTCCCTCTCTGCGTTCATGTTTCGCATTTGGGGATATGCTGGAGCCTGCCCCGGCTCTTCAGAAAGGGACAGAAGCCCTTATCCATCACGGCCACCACTGGCCCAATGACCCTGCACCCCAGCCGCCTGGCTCTCAGGGACCTCTCCTTGGCCAGGAGGCAGGCCCCACCTCTCCACCCTGCCCCCTGGGAAACCAGGCCACCCAGCTCTCACCCACCATCCAGACAATCTCCAGGCCCGTCAGTTTCAAAGAATGTGTTTGAGAGGGAGCTTCACGGCACCACACAGCCCCTGACTCCGGGGAACCTCTGTCGCTCAGTCAGGCATTCATTTATTTGCTTGTTTATATGCCTTCATTGCTTCCATCCACAAACATTTACTGAATGGCTGCCACGTACCAGGCACAGCGTCAGGTGTCTGAATAGAACACAGACCTCGCTCAGGTGAGCGTGGAGGGCCTGGGAGGGATGAGGGTTTTAGGTTCCAGGCCTCCAGCAGCACTAGCAGCTGAAAGTGTTAGTCACTCAGTTGTGCCTGACTCCTAGTGACCTCATGGACTTGTAGCCCTCCAGGCTCCTCTGTCCATGGGATTTCCAGGCAAGAATACTGGAGTGGGTTGCCATTTCCTTCTCCTGGGGATCTTCCTGACTGAGAGATTGAACTTGTGTCTCCTGCACTGCGAGCAGATTCTTTACCATATGAGTCACCAGTGAAGCCCTTAGCAGTTGAAAGGTCCTTGTCAATTATGGAAAAGCAGCCTCGCCTGTCTGAACCTTGGAAGCGAGTCAGGGCACCCAGCGCCTGCGCCTTCCACCCTGCCTCCTGCTGCTTCCATTCTGAGTCCTGCCTCTTGTGTGCCTGCTGGTCTCTGATGGGCCCTGCTGAGTTCTGGGTGGCTCCATGCTGACACAGGGGAACAATATAGCCAATCACCTTTGGGGCCAGCGCTGCCTTGACCTGTAGCCCACAGCCGGAACTGCACATAGAGGTACCTGTGGCCTTCTTGTGCCCCCTGCCCCCGTGCAATCTCCCTGCCCCATTTTTTCCAAACTCCAGGCCAGAGCCTTCTCTTCCTTGGCTTTCCACTCAGGACTGCCGCCGGCTGAGCGGCTGCGGAGAGGAGCCTGCCTTCCTGGGTGACTGGGGGGTGCTCCGGTTCAGGGTGGCAGCGGGGGGAAGCCTACCTTTGACGGCCACATGGACGCTTTGGCTGATGGAGAGCTGTGGCTGGATGAGGACGCTGCATAGGTACTCCCCCTCGTCCATGCCCTTCTGCACATCTGTCAGCTTGAGGGTCCCATTCTCGAACACCACCTGCCGGTGGTTGTCGGGCAGCAGGAGGGCGTCTTTATACCACTTGATGGAGTAGTAGGGGTAGCCGATGACCCTGCAGTTGACAAGGGTGTCCCGCCCAGCCACAGCCGTGATGTTCCTCATCGCCCGGATGCTGGGGGGGCCTGGGCAGGAGTCGGGAGGGAGGAGGAGAGGACGGGTGATGGTGCGGTTAGCCAGGGACAGACAGGCGTCGCCCTGGGGTGCTCTTCTCAGTTGTTTGGCCTTGGAAACTCTTACGGGATAGAAATTCGGCAAGGGGAGAGGGAGGCCTTTTTTTTTTAATTTTTTACAAGGCAGAGGCTGGAACTGGGGGCACCTGGGGTCTCTCCAGGATTCACTGTTACTAGCTTCAAACAGTTGCAAACAGAGATGGTTCATTCATGCCCTGGGGCGAGAATCCATTCCCCTACTGGGATGGGCTAGATGAGCAAACCGAAGCCTCACCAAGAAGTGATGGGGATCTGGGAGGGTGAGTACTCATTTAGGAGGAGATTAGGATCTGGGGGTTAAAATGGAAATGTCGAGATGCTGTTACTTTCATTCGATTTGCTCTCAATGGTCTTAGACTGAAAAAGATCTCACGTAAATTAACTACTTAAAGGACAATAGGAAGGTCTTCCTTGGATACTCTTCTTTCAACAATAAATGTGTTCTCTGTGCCCCTGGGAATGGGCTGCAAAGAGGGGCTCTGATCACACTGGTGGGAGGAGGGAGGGTCGTAGGCTGGGTCAGTGGGCAGACGGCTACATGGGAATTGCAAAGGGGGCTCAGAAGCTACCATGCAGCGTTAGTGCTGGAGCAGGTATATGAAACTCTGGGCTTCCAGCTACCCCCTCACCCAGCAGATGAGGAGCTGGACTAAGTCATCTCCCACAGCTGGGCAGCTCTGTCCCCTTCCAATTCAGAGAGGGCAGGAGGGTGGTCAAAGGGAGACCACGTTTCTCATGTGGAGGTCAGAGACCTGGCACAGATGAATTCAGTGTGGCCTCGCCTCTCCCCTTCCCTGTTTCCATGGCAGTCACCAGCGCCCCTGGACCAGGGCCCTCCCACTCCCCTGTGCCTCTTCTGCTCTTGGGTCAGGGCTCACTGGTGGGGTCAGATGAGGACTAGTCTAACCCCATGTGGCTTCAGAGCGCTTCAGAGGAGCCTCTGTTCTCACCACAGCAAGTTGGAGACCTGAGGCATGTGGAAGGTCACCATGAGGACTCCTTCCTCCACTCATGGAGGTGCCTGCCTTGGGGCACCCTCAGCCAGCCTGAACCCCCTAGTCTTCATGGCTTGGGTCTCAGAAGGTAGCCAGGAATGGTGGATTGAGAGAAGATGGTTCCCTGGCTCCTGGCTGCTCACAGCTCCTGGAGCATCTCAGGGGTGGCTCCGTGGGGGCACATGGGGATAAAGCTTTGGTGGACATCTCTACCAAAGGGCACGCTGAACCACCGCCCCCTGCCCTGTGCCTGTCCTTGCAAGGTCTGGGTGGGTCGCAGATGCCAGTGGAGTGCTCAGTGTACCTGGAGCCAGAGAAACTGATGGGGAGGGACGGGGTAGGGGGCAGGATTGTGGAAGGGGTGAAGGGAGGAGGAGAATGGGAATGCAAAGAGGGTGAACTGTACCAGACACACACACACACACAAGAATGGATGATGGCATTTGCGGGGGCAGGGAGAGGAGGACAGGAGAGAGACCTCTACGAAAATCAAAATGACGATTAATAATAAGTACTAATCACCACAAGAATAATGGTAACCACAGAGATGGCAAAGGAACTTAAAAGCCTATTCTGATATTTAAATGTAGACAGGCACCTCTTACGTTTATTCGCGCCTGATATTCAGCACTGCCCACCGAGTTCCGCGCCGTGCACCGGTACACGCCCCCGTCACGGATCTGGGGCCCCGTGACATTCATGTGGCTGACGGTGGTGCCATCGGACATGGTGTACTGGTTGGTGCGGTGGCTGCCGTCCCGCACGATGGGCTCGTCGTCCAGGGCCCAGGTGATGGTGGGGGGCGGGGCGCCCTTGGCCGCGCACATCAGTGAGAACTGCTCCCCGGGGTTGACCACCTTCTCGCTGAAGGATGAGACGATGCGGGGCGTGCCATCTGCAGGGAGCAAGGAGCCCCCTTCAGGGTCACTGAGTCACGGGGAGACTGTCCCCACCAGGCCACCCCGCCTCCTCATGTGTTATCCATAAACCCCTGTTGGTGCCCTGTTACTACTGCATGTGAATGAAGACCCTTGGATTTGAATCCAGTCTCAGTCACTTTGTTAGCTCTGTGTCTTTGGGCAAGTTATTTACCATCTCTGAGTCTTGCCAGCTTCCCTCCTGGACAATGGAGATCATGGAGGCAACGATTATATCCTCCTTATACGGATGTGAGGAACAAATGAATTAATGCATTAAAGATGCTTACACAGCACTTTGTAAGTGCTCAATAAATGTTAGATCCTCTCAACTTTTCCTTTTCCACCTCTTTCTTCCAACTTTATTAATAAAGACATAGAGGCTCAGAGGTTAACTATGTGTGGAACCAGGACTTGAAGGGACTGGACCTGAAGAATCGAATTCCAGCTCATTTCAGTGGGAGGGGTGGCGTCACAAAGCTGAAAGTTTGAGGCTTAAGATGCAAGCTGCCCAGAAGCCGTTGTGGTTGGGGGAGGTGTCTGTGATGGGGCTTAAGGCTTAGTTAACGGAAGACTGGACCCCCAGGCCCCCATTTCCTCCATGGATCGTGGATATGTAATCATTAACACTGGCCATCCTTCCACACAGGAACGCTATAAAGAATTGGTGGTGACTTAGTCGCTAAGTCGTGTCCAACTCTTTGCGACCCCATGGATTACAGCCTGCCAGGCTACTCTGTTCATGGGATTCTCCAGGCAAGAACCCTGGAGTGGTTGCCATTTCCTTCTCCAGGAATAGACCCAGGGATAGAACCAGTGTCTCCTGCCTTGTCAGGTAGATTTTTTACCAGTAGCGTCACCTGGGAAACCCTCTAATAGTGCAGTTCTAGTAATTTTGTAGAGGCAATGGAGTTGTTAAACGTTTAAGAGACCTGAGTTCAAACCCAGCTCCTTGGCAGAACTGTGTGACCTTGGGCAAGTGACCAAAGCCTCAGTTACCTCAATTGCAAAACAGATATTATTTTTTAAAAAATACCTCCGAGCGGGGTCCTTGGGAGGATGAAATGAGGCAGGGCATCTCCTTGGTGTGTCGTGAGCACTGGATGAGTGCTTCCTGTCAGGAGGGCGGGGTACCTCCTGGCCTGGCTGTGGGGATCTGGAACCCACCCAGCTGCCCCCGCTCCCACTCACCTTCCAGCACAATGATGGCGAAGTCCTGGGCAGTTGGGTCTTGCGCGTGGCAAAGCACTGGTAGGCCCCTGAGTGGCTCTTCTGGGCCGAGGTGATGAGTAGCGTCTCGTTGCTGAGCCCGCGGATGGAAATGGCCTCGCTGGGCAGCACCAGCTCGGTGTTGCGGTACCAGCGGATGGTGAACTCCGGGGAGCCCAGGAGGGCACAGGAGAGGATGACTGTGCTGCCGATGCCAGTCTTCAGGTTCTTTGGTGTCAGGGTCACGTGAAGGGGGTCTGGGCCAGACCAGGCAGGGGAAAGGCGAGGGGAAACGGGGAGGAAAAGAAAAGCAAAAGGACTCACTGTGAGTGGAGTGTGGTTGTGGGTGGGCAGCAATCATAAAAGGCCCTGGGAGTCAGAAGGCCCTGGTTTTGTCTCCAAGATGTCTTGCGTGTGTGTCAGCGGGGGAGCATGGATGGGAACCAGACTGAGTGAATTCCTCTCTCTAGGGCTCAGTTTACCCATCTGTCAAATGGCAGAGTCAGGCCAGAGGATGTCTTGGCACCTGTTGTTCTGATGGCTTGTGTTGTCCTGATGATGGGCTCCTTGCCCGGGCGGGGTTAGAAAGCGCCTTTTGGCTCATGAGGAGGATGGGAGCTTGGCTGGCTCATTGTTCTCACTGTCACCCACCCTAGAAACCAGGGAGACACCCATGGCTCGCCACCTGTCTCCCGTGCTTATCCAGATAACCAACCACTACCTTCTGCTGGTCTGACTTCTTTTATACGCATCAGTTGACTCCCTACTCTTCACCTCCACTGCCCCTGTCCGGCTGCAGGCCCAGAGCTCCAGGCCTGGACCCAGGCGGTACTTCTTCTCCGTTCCTCCTTTTTCCTCATGACCTTCCATCGGTCCTCTTCACTGCAGCCAGCCACTGCCCTGCTCATAACTTTCATGGCACCCAACAGCTCTCAGCTTGACATCGGAGGCCATGGAGGCCTTGAGACCTGGCCCCCTTCTCAGCTATGCAGTCTCTAGAGCAGCATCCTGCCTGTGGTTCCTGCACACCCAGGGCGCCGTGGCCTCCTTTGCCCATTTCCTACTCATCCTTCACACCAAACTCAGGTGTCACCCCTTCCAAGAAGCCTTCCTAGATACTATTCCCCTCCCAGACTGGGTTAAGCATTCCTCTTCTGAGGCTCCCTGGGTGTAACTAACAGAACGCCAAGCTCATGTCTTCCATTCGCCACTTTGTTTCTCTTTCTCCCTCTGGACTGTGAGCCACTTGAAAGTAGGGCAGCGACTCTCATTTTTGTATCACGACTGCTGTCTCAGTCATGTTTATTGATTGACTGGCTGGCTGGTTACCAGCCCCATGCTGGCCTCTCTCCCTTGATCTCCATGGGCTTGGGGATTTCAGGAGCCAGAGACCTGCAGGAGCCTTAGACCCCCAATAATGGAGCCTGCAGGAGAGGGGCATACAGCAGGCCTGACTGGGTGGGCACAGTCAAAGCATGCAGGAGTCTGCTCACACTCTGCTTAGCCTGTTCACTCCCAGACCCTCTGCCTGCTACCCAGGGAACATCAGTGCACCATGATGCAGGTGGCATTCCACTCGCCCCAGGTACCAGCCAGGGCTCCCAGGACCTGCCAGCCAGCAGCTCTCTCCTCATTGCCTCTGCACAGGGCCTCATGGAGGATGGGTCGGAGGTTGGGTGGCAGAATGAGGGGGATATGAAAACATTGCTTTCCTCTCCATGAACCTGGCAAAGAGGGGCTATCAGAGGGGAAGGAAGACAGAGAAAAGCCCTGTCACTTCCCCTTGAACCTGGTTATCCAGTCCAGCCCAGTGAGGGGGAGGGTGGGGAGCTCTGCGTCTCAGAGGGTCAGGAGTATCAATGCCCACAGGGGCAGAGCGTGTGCACACAGCTCTAGGCAGTTACTTATTGTGTGTCCCTGTGCTCTAGGACGAGAGTGTGTACCTGTGAGTACACACAGACACCGTGTATGTCTGCCTGTGTGTACAGGGAAGTGGGCATGTGAACTTTCAACACATCTGCCTGGACGTATGTGTGTAAATACTTGCTTGCCTGTCTGTATGAAGCTGGAGCTTGGAACATCAAATTAACTCAGAGTGAGGTGTGCTAATTTTCAAGGATGGGGGTACGCAGCCCTCCTGACCTGTTCCCTGAGATAGTGTGAGTGTATGAGTGTGTGTGTGAGTGTGTGTTTGAGTGTAGCAGAAGAGGTTGAAGGGGGTGAAGGTGATACTGTGTGCTTAGTCGCTCAGTTATATCTGACTCTTTGCGACCCCATGGACTGTAGCCCACCAGACTCTTCTGTCCATGGGGATTCTCCAGGCAAGAATACTGGAGTGGGTTGCCATGTCTTCCTCCAGGGGATCTTCCCAACCCGGGAGTCAAACCCAGGTGCCCCGCATTGCAGGCCAAACAATTTTGGATGGAGCTTAGAAGAGGGTACGGATCCCGGTCCTCCTATCTGCCTACTCTGTGGTCCACATCTTGTTTGTATGAGAGGACCTTCCCCCACCCCTAAGCTTCCAGCATTTTAACCTAAGCGTTTGTATCACAAACTGTTGCTCCCAGAGCATTTCTTGGGGGCTCTTTCTGCTCTTCCAGCTTCACAGTGAATTCACACGGGGAGGATCTCCTCCCCGCACTGCAGATAAACATGCCCCAGCTGTCAAGATCCCCATGGTTGTGGGGAGGAGACTGGGCAGAGGGTGACAGAATGCCAGGCCCAGAAGGTCAGCCCAGAGGAGGTGGGCTCTGTGTGGTCCCCTGGTCCAGCTGAGGGTCTGCAGACCTGCAGCTCTATGCTCATGAGACAGGGGGTGAGCTGGGCAGAGAGCCTCTTTGGTCAATCTCAGTGGCAGAGGTGGGGGATGGGGATGGGGCCACCTCTGGACAGCCTCTTTCTACTGCCCAGGTTGAATCCCCCACGATGTCATTAGGTTCAGAGTTCATGGACTCAGGCTCTTGCTGCCCCACAGGACTGAGATCCCACAGGGTCTCCAAGTCTCAGCCCCTCTGCTGCCAACACCTTCCCTGAAGGCCCAAGAGCAGGGAACCCTAGAGAGAGATGAGGTGGGGTGGGGGAAAATGCTCCGGGTCTCATCACTTCATCACTTCCCCTCCGTGGTTTTCCCGCCCCCCGCCCGACCTCAGCCCCTCTGCCCTTCCAGGGGCTCAGCAGCAGCAGGGGTCTGTGAAGGCCTGCTGCTCTCCACGTGTGCTCCCTGGACCCTGGGGCTCTGGAATGGGAGGAGGAACAGGAAGGACCAGAGCTCATGCCCAACTGGCAGGTCCTGGAAAGGCTGCCCTGGGTGTTTATCCCCAGTGTTTCCCTAGAAGTTATCCCTAAATACTCTGAATGTCGCCTCTGATGGGTTCATATGTCCTCTACTAGGTTCACATCAGCGTCGTTCCCTTTAGTATAGACACTGCCTCCCCCCAAGAAGCTGAGAAGCCCCATGAGCTTGTCACATCACCGTCATTGTTCCCTATGACCCTCGTGACCTCTAGGAGGTAGGAGGGGCAGTGTTATTATCCTCTTCGACAGGAAAGGGCACAGAGGTGATGCTCATGGTTATATGATTTCCCCCAGGTCAGTTACTATCTGATGACATCAGAACTAAAAGGCAGGTCTTCTGATTTCAAACCCAGTACTTTTCTCAGGGCACCAACCTGACTTCCCAACAAGGGGATCATCTCTGCGGCCAGCCAGAAGCATTGGGCTGCCCTCATGTCCCTTCCCACCAGAGGCAGTGTTCTCAAAGCTTACTGGGGCTGGAAGAGGGGCTCCCTGACTCACCAATGACCGTGAGGGTGCCTGTGACCTCTGCCGAGCCGAAGGTATTGGTGACCTCACAAATGTAGGTGCCGCTGTCCTCAGTCCGCAGGTCACTGATGGTCAGCCCCGTGATGCGCTTGGTCCAGCGGCTATCAGCTGGGAGGGGTCGGCCATCCTTGAGCCAGCGGATGGCAGGGATGGGGTACCCGGAGGCAGTGCAGGGCAGCTCCATGGTGTGGCCGGCCCACACTTCCTGGGAGTGGAAGCCGTCCAGGATGGTGGGGATCGACTCGGCAGGGTCTGGAAGGGAGAGAGCGTGAGTGGTCCTGGCAGTCCTGGGAAGGGTGGGGTGGGGGTCGGGAAGGCAGGCACTCAGAACTTGCTGCCCACTGGTGCCCGGAGTGAGTGATACCCAGTGGGATGGCTCACTGGATCCCCTGGTGCTCCAGACTCTGGCCCAAACTCTCCTGCTCAGCCAGATGGAGGCCCTGGGAAGCATGGCTGGGAGCAGGGGCTGAGGGAGGTGAGGATGTGGTGGGCAGACTAGGTTAGAATGGCAGACAAACAGAGGGAGAAAGCAAAACCACAAGAGGGAGGGAGAGACATTCACACAAACAGCCCCCATGGCATGAAAATCATGACCTCTTGGGACTATAATTCTGGTCCATTTTGGTCTGGGTCTGTCAAGGATGGGCACCTCGGTTCTGTCCTATCTGCTCCCACCTGCAATCTGGGTGGGCTCAGAGGAGGTCGTGTTTTTCTCTCCAAGCCCAGAAAGATTCAGAAGTTAAGCCTTCTGTAAAATACACCTGCCATCCAGCAATGCTCTTTTCTTTTGCATTCCCAAACCACAAGCAAGCAGTGACTGTGGGCCTGCAGCTCTACACTACAGGAGACCAGGCCCTCGTCGGTGGGATTCTGTGTGTGACACCCCTGCCATCTGAGCAACATTCTGGCTGCTACCTCAGTCTAGTTCTCACCCTGAAAGGCCTGTCTGGGCGTTCTGCCCACTGGGGACCTTCCCCTGATGTAAACCCCACAGACTCCCTTTACCTACATATTACAATCCCCACTTCCTATCCTGAGTTAGGCCTCTGTGATCTGTGATCTCACTCCTACCAGGTCCCCTGGCCTGGCCCGCCCCCCCCCCCGACCTTCTGATGTCACCACTTCCCCGCACCGGGCATGTTGTCATCATACTGCCTGCCACCTGGGTGCCCCACCAGCCTGCTCTGCTTGGCCAACTCCTACTGATCTTTCAGAAAGCAGCTTCAATCTCACCCTTTCTGGACATCTCCCCGAGGCCACCCTCACTGGACTCCCATAGGGTTTTCTTTTTCTTTCATTTTATTTCAAGCAAATTTTCATTTTTAAAAGATTTTTAAAAAGCACAATACACACATATGGCAAAACTTCTGAAAGTAGACAAGATCATATAGTGAAAAGGGAGCACCCTCACTGCGTCTCCAGTTGCCCCATTTCCCTCCCAGAGGCAACCACTGTTGCCGCGCCCTCCTCCCCTCACCCCGACGGCTCTTGCCAGCAGCCGTCTGCACCACGCTGTGTATCTGGTTTCCCTGGAAGCTCCTTGAGGCAGTGTTGTTCCCTTGTGGCACCCCCGTGTGCCTGGCGCAGAGCAGGGCTGCCTGAGCCATAGACACCCGAGGGAGGGTGAATGGGGGCACCCAGGCAGGGAGTGGGCCAGCGGTCTGCCTTTTCCACATCGCGGAGCTTCATGGGCTCATGGAACAGTAGAGCTGACTTGTGGACTTGGAAAGTGAAAGTGAAGTCGCTCAGTCGTGTCCCACTCTTTGCAACCCCATGGACTGTAGCCCGCTAGGCTCTGTTGTCCATGGAATTCTCCAGGCAAGAATACTGGCGTGGGTAGCCATTTCCTTCTTTAGGGGATCTTCCCAACCCAGGGATTGAACCTGGGTCTCCCGCATTGCAGGAGGATTCTTTACCCTCTGAGCCACTAGGGGGAGGTCCTTAGGGACTTGGAGGGCACACACAGATGGGGACCCTGAGACCAGAGAGGTGCAGTGACCTGCCCAGGATCCCACTGCAGAGCCAGGATCTAAAACCAGGTCTCCCCGCGCTTGATCAGTAAATGCACTCTGAGATGGAAGAATCCAACACTGGATCTGGCTCCGGGGTGAATGGTGAGAGCGCTGACACCCCGCTGGCCCCTCCTTGATGAAACGGGAAATGTCCTCTGTTCTCGGCTCACCCTGTGCCTGCACCCACCTGCCCCCTTGGAGAGGGGCTGCGCTTGGAAGGCTCCTCCCTGCGGAAAGACTTTCTAGAAGACTCTGCTCTTTTCCCACCCTCCAGGGCTTCTCACGAGGAGCCAGGGAGTGGGAATCAGGCGACC
>SJXQ01005989.1:241878-276178 GCA_006408695.1 Aepyceros melampus | reverse complement strand
GGGAGGGAATTAATCACCGAGTCTCAGGCGTGAAATTAAATTCTGAAGGAAAGAAACCTCTTTCATTACTCGGGAGCAGAAGTAAAATGCCGTGGCGTGTACGGCGACAGCCTGGGGGGATCGGGTGCTGCCAGGGCCGGTGCAGGGCTGGGGGAGACAGATGGCCCGGCCCGGAGAAATCTCTGGGGCCGAGGCGGGGCTGGTGTGAGGGGTCAGGGTGCCCCGGAGTTGGGGGGATGCTGCTGGGACCTCCCCCAGCTGGCTGGACAATGCCACCCTGGAACATGGGTTCTGCACCTGGCTTGGCATCCCATGAGCTGGGGAACCCGGGTGTGGCCTCTCAGCCTCTCTGGTCGCTCTTTATGAATGGAGGTCCCCTCCTTTATGAATGCAGATGGAGGTGCCTCCTCCACAGAGAAGATGCTCACGACAGCGCTGGGTAATAAAGTCTAAAGAGCACCTCAATGTGTCGAATGGTTATTAGGCCTTTTTTGAAGGGGCTCAGCCTTTCCTTGCATCTGCCTCCACTCAGGTGAAAGCTGATCCCTACCCTCAACTCAGGGAATGGATCTGAGAATTGAGGTTGGGGGGCTGCAGCCTGAGCACCCCCTGGCATGAATTCCCCTCTGCACTGCCTTGCCTGGGTATCAGTCGCATTTCTGCCGAGACAAACAACGTATAGCTTTCCTCGTCACATCGCATCACGTCAGGGCCCGCGTCAGTCCTGGGGCCCCTTCCCTGGGCGCCCCTGTGCCCCCAGCGGCTTCCTCTGGGTCTCTGTCTCCCTGCTGCTGTCGTCTTGTCTACCCTCCTCTCTCTGGTAGGTTTCTGTTTTCCTCTGTCCGCTGTCTTGCTCCCTCTGAGCCCACATCTCTCCTCTTTTGTCATCTGGGTGCCTCCCTTTCTTTGCTTCTCTGTTTATCTGGGCTTTATCTCTCAGTCTCTGAGTGGCATCTCCCATTCTCCACATTCCCCAGCCCCAACTGGCAGGCACTCGCCACAGCCCCCCAGAGGAAAAAGGGTTGGCATATCCTCCAGTTTCCATTCCCCCATTTTTTGGCAGCACCATGTGGCGTGTGGGATCTTCATTCCCCTACCAGGGATTGAACCTGCACCCCCTGCGCTGGAAGTAGAGAGTCTTAACCACTGCACCACCAGGGAAGTCCTCCTCTAGTTTAAAGGGTATCTTTTTGGAGGGACAAGAGCAGAAGTAAGATTAGTAGGATGAAGGGGTTAAATATTCATGCAAGGGAAAGCAGCAGACCAGCAGGATGGAGGATTCTGTGCCGGATGAGAGGCATGCAAATGAGATGCAAAACACCACACACACAGTCCCTATAATTTGGAAGGGAACCACCGGCACATTTGGGAACTGGGCTGCAGATGGCAAGGTCTAGCCACAAAGACGGGGCCACACTGTGCAGTCCCATCTCCTCCCCACATGACAGCGCAGTTTCACTTGGCATTGGTTAGTTTTAACCACAAATATTGACTTAGCACCTACTATGTGCCAGGCACAGGTCCAAGCTTTGGAGACACAAGGGAGAAAAATACAGCCCAATCCTTGCTCTCCTGGCTTCTGGTCTTGCCCCCAAAACGCACCAGGCAAATAAGAGGGGGCCCTTGATACAGTCACCTGCTGGTCAGGGTAATCCTCCCCAAGTCACAGGAGAAAGATAGACAGAATCCAAGAAGTCATCGCACAGACATAGAGAACAAACATATGGACACCAAGAGGGGAAGGAGGGTGGGAGGGACTGGGAGACTGGGGTCGGCATACATACACTACTATGTATAAAACAGATAACTAATGAGAACCGATTGTGTAGCACAGGAAACCACTCAGTGCTTGGTGGTGACCTAAATGGGAAAGAAATCCAAGAAAAGCCGAGATATGTGTATACATACAGCTGATTCACTTTGCTGTACAGTAGAAAGTAACACACCATTGGAAAGCAGCTATATAAGCTATGGGTTAGTTGCTCAGTCGTGTCTAACTCTTTGCAACCCCATCGACTGTAGACTGCCAGGCTCCTCTGTCCATGGAATTCTCCAGGCAAGAATACTGCAGTGGGTTGCCATTTTCTCCTGCAAGGGATCTTCCAGACCCAGGGATCGAACCCAGGTCTCCTGCATAGCAGGCATATTCTCTACCTTCTGAGCCACCAGGGAAGCCCAAAGCAACTATACTCAAAAAAAAAAAAAAAAAAGGAATTTGAGAAGTCACCTAATCTAGCTCATTTTTTTTTAATCTAGCTCATTTTTACAGAGACCCAAAGCAGTTGAGCAATTTGGTGGTACTAGTCCCCAAACCAGGTGTTCTGACAATCAGTTCATCTTCCTTCCAGAAGCTACTCTGACCCCACTTCCATAAGAGCAGAGATCTTCAAATTGCGGGTCACACACGGTTAGGAAGTGATGGAATCCATGTGGTGAGTGGTGACCAGCATTTAGATAAACCGAGACAGGATAGAGTAGAATAGGAAATATCAGAGTGTGTCACAGTGCGTGTGGTAGGAAACGCCAGCATGCATGGCATTGGTGATGATGTCTGAGGATCGCTGTCAAGAGTCTGAAAAGCGCTATTCCAGGAGGCCTCCCTCGAAGAGTGCCAAGTGACCTTCTTTCCTCTGTAACCGGGGCATCTGCATGGTGTTCGATTAGCCCCTTCCATGGGGGTCTGTGGCTGGAGGATGTGAATTCTGGCTGTGCCTCCCACTGGTTAAACAGTTGGGATAAGTGGCTTGGCTTCCCTAAGGTCTGATTTTCTTACCTATAGAAATACGAAGTGCAATGCACACCTCACCCGGCTATGATAGTGCCTAAGAAACAGTACATAAATGAAATTTCTGGCACATGGAGATTCAGGAAATAGCAGCTTCCATCCTTCTTGTAAGAAGCTATAATCATTCCAGAATAAAGATCCTTTATTTAATTTAGAGTTTTTTTTTTTTACCTTGTGTTTGCCTACTTTCAAACCTTGTGAAATAGGCTATAATAAAAGACGTGCACATGCGCTCAGTCGCTTCAGTCGTATCCGACTCTGCGATGCTGTGGACTGTAGCCCGCCAGGCTCCTCTGCCTACGGGATTCTCCAGGCAAGAATACTGGAGTGGGTTGCCATGCCCTCCTCCAGTGGATATTCTCCACTCAGAGATCAAACCTGTGTCTCCTGAAGCCACTACATTGCAGACTAATTCTCAACTGCTGAGCCACTGGGGAAGCCCCTAACAAAAGATACCTATGTATTCAAAAATAAATAAACTAATAAATCTTAAAAAAAAAATAGAGACACAAGGAAATGCAAAATCTCCCTAATCCAATCCAATCATTACTGCTTTGGAGCAGTAGATTATATCTATGAGCTTCCAGGTGGCAAAGGCAAAAAAGGAAAGAGGGGGATGGGCTTCATATCCTCCATTATTTGATAAATGGTACAGTGGTCTAGTCAAGGCTATGGTTTTTCCAGTGGTCATGTATGGTTGTAAGAGTTGGACTGTGAAAAAAGCTGAGCACCAAAGAATTGATGCTTTTGAACTGTGGTGTTGGAGAAGACTCTTGAGAGTCCCTTGGACTGCAAGGAGATCCAACCAGTCCATTCTGAAGGAGATCAGCCCTGGGATTTCTTTGGAAGGAATGATGCTGAAGCTGAAACTCCAGTGCTTTGGCTACCTCATGTGAAGAGTTGACTCATTGGAAAAGACCCTGATGCTGGGAGGGATTGGGGGCAGGAGGATAAGGGGACGACAGAGGATGAGATGGCTGGATGGCATCACTGACTCGATGGACGTCAGTCTGAGTGAACTCTAGGAGTTGGTGATGGACAGGGAGGCCTGGCGTGCTGCAATTCATGGGGTCGCAGAGTCGGACACAACTGAGTGACTGAACTGAACTGAACAGTGGTAAAGAATCTGCCTGCCAATGCAGGAGACCTGGGTTTGATCCCTGGGTCAGAAAGATCTCCTGGAGAAGGAAATGGCAACCCACTTCAGTATTCCTGCCTGGAAAATCCTATGGACAGAGGAGACTGGAGGCTACAGTCCATGGGGTCACAAAGAAATGGACATGACTGAGTGACTAAGCAAAAACAACAAACAGTTCTTCAGGGGCATTCAGCTTTCTCAGGTAGAGTCCTGAAAAGAACTAAACTGTAGAGTTCTTTATATGGAAAACATCCCAAATCAAATCAGACAAGATCTGCTCGATGCTTTCTGTACCTGTGTTCTTGAATCTGCTTCTCTTGAGTGCCCTGATTACGCCGCAGACTCCCTGATCCATGGTGTCAACATGCCACCCGGGCTTGGGGTCGGGCTAGTGCCCTCCCTTCCTCTGCAGCCCTCTGGCCTACCTGTCACAGAGAGGCGGGCCCCGTTGCTCTGCCGGGTCTCCCCGCTATACTTGTGCTTGGTGATGCAGCGGTAGGTGGAGAGGGCGTCCTCCTTCTGCACGTCAGAGATGTACAGCCCGCCGTGGGAAGTGATAGAAAACCTGTTCTCTGGAGACATAATCAGGACACAGTTGATTACTCCTCTGGCTGGACCTGCCACCAGAAGCAACTCGGGCCTGGAGCTGGACTTCTGCTTGGCCAGGTTGCCCTGTTGCCCAGGGGATGGGAGATGATTGGGAAAAGGGGCTGAAGCTGTGAGGAGAGCATCTCTCACAGATGAGCATTTTCCATGTGTAAACAAAGAGAAATCACGATAATTATTCCTTTAAGTGTAGATGCTTCAGCTTTTCACAGGAAGATGCTGGGCTTTGGAGGCAAGATCTGGGTTCTAATCTGACTCTTCCACTTATTAGCTGTGTGACCGTGGGAAAATTAATTAAGCTCTCTGAGTCTTATCTGCACAACAGAGTGCAAACAATACTTCATGGAGTGGATATAATGATGACAAAAACAATAAAGTGTCTGGCACTCAGCAAGTGCTCACTTATGGAGTATCAGTCCTCCTCTTTCCTATCTCTTGGCGAGAGTTTGCAAAGCTTTAACAATCATTGCTTGTTTGTTCTTACAACTGTCTGAGGTGTCATCCCGATTTTAAAATCACACAGGCAGTACGTGGATCAGAACTCAGGCCTTCTGCCAGCTCCTAGCTCTCCCTCTGCACTGAGCCAAACAAGCCTAAGTCCTTTTCTTTCCATGTCAGCTATTTACTCACTCAGGAAACAATTACTGAGACTAAGTTATGCTAAGGGTGGGGGTGTGGAGATGCAGATCCGTGATGCTAACTCATCATGCAGTTCTTTCTTTAACATTATTTCTTTATTTGCTTATTTGGCTGTGCCAGGTCTTAGTTGTAGCATGCAGGATCCTAGTTGTGGCATGGGGGATCCAGTTCCCTAACCAAGGATCGAACCCAGGCCCCTTGCCTTGGGAACACAGAGTCTCAGCCAGTGGACTGCCAGGGAAGCCCCCATCGTGCAAGGCCAAGGCGCTTGTCCTGTGTTTTACTTTCCCTGCCCTCTCTGTAGTCTCCCAGCAGTGACTTGGCTGGGAAGTGGAAAGGACAGAGTAGTCTCACCCATTTGGCTGATTATAAGATAAGACTCCACTCTGAGGTAGAGTGGATTTCCTCGTCCAAGATCCTAAGGCAAACCCTGAACTTGAGCTTGTCAGGGCTGTTTTATTTATTTTTTTTAGGGCTGGTTTTATTTTTTATTTTTTTATTTTTTAGTTTGTTTTGCTTTACAATACTGTATTCGTTTTGCTATACATTGACATGAATCAGCCACGAGTGTACATGAACTCCCAATCCTGACCCCCACCTCCCCGCTCCTGCCCCACACCTTCTCTCTGGATTATCCCCGTGCATCAGTCCCAAGCATCCTGCATCCTGCATCAAACCTAGACTGACGATTCATTTCACTTATGATATCATACATGTTACATTGCCACTCTGCCAACTCATCCCACCCTCTCCCTCTCCCACAGAGTCCAAAAGGCCGTTCTATACGTCTGTGTCTCTTTTGCTGTCTTGTGTACAGGTTTATCATTAACATCTTTCTAAATTCCATATATATGTGTAAGTATACTGTATTGGTGTTTTTCTTTCTGGCTTATTTCACTCTGTATAATCGGCTCCAGTGTCATTCACCTCATTAGAACTGATTCAAATGTATTCTTTTTAATGGCTAATACTCCATTGTGCATATGTACCACAGCTTTCTTATCCATTCATCTGCTGATGGACTTCTAGGTTGCTTCCATGTCCTGGCTATTATAAAGAGTGTAGGGCTGGTTTTAAAATGGGGAGAATATGGACTCAAGGTTGAGGAAAGGCTTGTATTTGGCTTTGGGACTCTCTAAGCTTATGGTCTCCCACCCAAGATCCAGCCGATTGAGATGGAGAAGCCCTTGCTCTCTGAGGGTGTAGCTGCTTCCCCAGGAAGACATAGAAGAGCCTAGGCTGCCATTTCCACAAGAGGGGGTATCAGAATCAGGACAGTGATGATGACTTACAAGAAAGCTGCTGGAGAGAGGGTAATGCTGACCTCAGACAAAGGACTTGCTAACACCAGACTGCCAGGCTTTCATAAGGAAGCATTTTGGGGAGCCATATCCACTTCAAATCCTGTTATTTGAAGTCTGCTTCCTCCCACCTGGGGGCTGAGTGAACCCTCTCAGTCAAGAGCTCCGACACTCTCTGGTTAGGAGTATTCTGTGGTGTCTCATCCTGCCAAGCAAAAGCCCAAGATCTCAGCACCATGGACAGGGACCTCCTGAAAGGACATTTTCCAACAATGAAACCTGTAGAACTGCAGGGTTGAAAAGCGGAATGCATTTGACTGCATCTTTGACAAAGCTTCTCTGGCTTTTATTTGAATACCTCTAGGGCTGGGGGAACTCACTACCTCATTCAGTAACCCATTGCGAAGTTGACAGTGCTGACTTTGAGAAAGATCTTCCTTGGTCATAAGTGGTCTCCATGGATCCTGTTCTACTCCTTGGAGCCCTACAGAGCAGCCTAAACTCATGTGACTGACACACTCCCTCACACACTGGGAGGCAGCAATCAGGCTCTTTGACTTTTCATGAGTCTTAAGGATTATATATTTTTAATTGTTATGTAGTAGGGTTTCAAATAGCTTCTTCAGTCTAGCTGGTCTCTGGCTTCTTAATACATTTTCGTTTATCTACAAATCTCTTAATTTTTCCTCCCTCTTTCCCACTTCCCCACGCTCCTTCTCTTCTCCTCTCCCTCCCATATATCTTTGTACATGACTAGGCCTCCTGGAGAAGGAAAGGGCAGCCCACTCCAGTATGCTTGCTGGGAAATACCGTGGACAGAGGAGCCTGGTGAGCTATAGTCCATGGGGTCGCGAAGAGTCAGACCTGCTGGGTGCCAGGCATTTGCTGAGGTGGGGATCTAACACACAGTTTATCTGGGCAGGGCAGAATAGAGCAGGGCTACCAACCACCCACCCAAGCTGCATTAACTTGGGGACTGAGTAGGGATGAGGGGGCAGATCAATTTTACTACTGCTTCATACTCTGATTTAAAGGTCCTTATCATGTGTCCACAAGCTATTCCTAGGCTACCTTCCTTCTCTCCACTCTTGGACACCCTTGGCTAATTGGGTATGTGTCCGGGACTTCATGCAGATCCCCACCGAGTAGCATCTTGTTGGATCTCCTTAGAGGAACACTTGGCCAGCTGGCAGGCTGCCTGGAGCTTGCGGACCCCCGCCCTGCCCCCTCCAACACGAAGACCACGCCCTATAGACCCCCACTCAGCGTTGTGGGTAAAAGAAGAAAAGGAGGCAGGAAGGAGCCTGCTCTGCTGCTGGCAGTCAGAGGACCCGCAGGAAACACGGAGGAAGCCAGGCTCCCCACCCAGACTCTGCACCTGCCGCTTTGTCTCCATGTTGTGACATCCCAAAGTCAAACGTGGAAGCGCTCTTGTAATTTATTATGTAACTGCGGCTGGAATGCAGGAGACTGGAGGGTGTTGCTGCCAATCAGAAGTACGAGGGTTGGAGGTGGTGGGATGAGGAAAAACAGGAAACGCCCGAAAATCAGCCTTAGCGGCCCACAGGTGCTCCAGCTTGGACAGCCAGGACCCTGTTATCCTCAGATCAACACCAGCAATGGTGCAGTTGGCCCTGAGGAATTTCAAGTTGGGGAGAGGTACTGTGGTGATGGTGGTGGGGATCTGGGGTTTCTATAGCAACAAGCAGCTGCTGCATCTGATGTTTCACATCCTTCATTGTCCTCATTTTCCCCCTCCCTTCCCCCCTTCTTGTGCATATTTAATTGCAGTAACATTTCCAGATACAGTGTATCGCTCCTCCTGAAACAAAGGCAGGCTGCAGTCAGGGGGATGCATGGCGAGCAAGAGGGGAAGGAGAAATCAGGGGTATTATGTTAATCCCCACTGGGGGACATGTGCGACATCAGTTCTGCATGTTTGATGAGAATCAGATGATGGGCCCCGCTGGGGAAGGATGGAGAAGGGGGCCTGCAGACTGAAAGGCATTCAGTGCGGAGGGGAAGGAGGCATAGTCCTATGGTGGGGGGTTCAGAGGGTCCGGGCCTCCAAACCTGGCTAGCCTTCGAGGCTGGCTCCAGGGGGCTGCCCTGGCAGTCTGGCAGCTTATCCTCTGCAGCCCAGTGGGACCACCTGTCCTTGGACTGGGGAGAGGAGCCATTACCATCCCAATGTCTTGGTTTCTCCTCCTTGGGGTAGGCTGCGTCCAGCTAGAGGAAGGATGGAGTGGCAGGCAGGACCACCACGTCTGGCCACCACCCTGAGGCCACTTGGACATGTGTGTCTGGGAGCATTTTTGGTTGTTACCAAAACTTAGGGGTGTACTAATGACATTTAGTGGTCAAGTCAGAGTGACAACAACTGTTCTACTCTAAATGCCAAGAGTGTGCCCATGGAGGGTCATTTTCCCTTAGGCTCTAGGATGAGGACATGGAACTGTGCTTCAGTGTGGACTCTGCCTTTGGCGCTGCCTGTCTGTTACATCTCAAAGTCTGCAGTATTGTCTGTGAACACACCCAAGACCAGGGGAGTGCTGTGCATGGTTAATGAATCCTTTTCTTTTTATTATTACTTGAATACTCTATTATCCTTTCTCCTGGTGATCTGGTTTACGGAGCACCTATTACATGTTAGGCCAAGGGCTTTATGAATATTATCTCATTTAATCCCCACACTCTTTTGAAATGGATATTATTGTTGTTACTAACCAAAGCACAGAGAGGTTAAATAAACCCACCAGTCACACAGCAAATAAGGGGTAGCGCCTAGACCATTAGTCTACTTGCTACATTCCTCTAAAGCTCCGTGCTATGCTGACTCTCCCAGAATAACAGCACCTCTTATAGAGACACATTTAGCCAGCCTCTGCTTGACTGCTTCTATTGGAGGGGTCTTCACTTCCTCACAAAGACACCTCATCCATTCGATTCAATTTGGCTCCACTTATCAAGTCTCCATGGAGCTTCCCTGTGTGCTCATCTGGGCTCCATGAGGAAGTCCTGAATTTGGCCTCTGCCCTCTGGGATTCCACAGTTAGAAGAATGTTCTTTTACCAGGGAAGCTTGAGCCTTTAGTAATGGGGGCTGGAAAAGGGTGTGGAGGGGGCTCAATGGAACCCATTAGTAAGAAGAGGAAGATAAAGAGGGGCCAAGCCACCCAGCACTGGGGACAAGCCCAGGACTGAGACTCAGGAGACTGAACTGGCACCCGAGCTCTGCCACCAATGAGGTGGCATATCCTGGGTGGAACAGTGTCTGCCACAAAAGTGTCCATACAGAGCTTGTGAATGCAAATAGAATCAAGTTAAAATGAGACCATAATGGAATAAGGTCGATCCCAAATCCAGTATGACTGATGTCCTTATAAGAAGAGGGAAATTTGGACACAGGCAGGGACACACAGGGAGAAGGCCTGTGAAGATGGAGGTGGAGACTGCAGTGATGTAACTATGAGCAGAGAAAACCAAGGACTGGAGTTCCCTGGTGGTCCAGGGGTTAAGCCTCCATGTTTCCAGTGCATGGGTTTGATATCTGCTTGGGGAACTAAGATCCCATATGTTGGGTGGCAGGGAGCAGGGCCCTGCCCACACCTTGATTTTGGACTTTTGGCCTCCAGAATCATGACACAGTGAATCTCTGTGGTTTTAAGCCACCCATTTGTGGTCATTTGTTAAGGCAGCCCTGGGAAATGGATGCAGGGTGACCTGAGGGAAGTCCAGCCCTCTCTCAGGCCCTCAGCTTCCCCACCCGTACAAGGAGGGAAGAGGTGGAGGAGATATGTGTTTTAAACTATGTTTGTACATTAGAATCATCTAAGGAGCTTTTAAAATTAAACTCAGAACCTCTAGGGGTGTGGCCTGGAAATTGGTATTTTTAAAAAGCTTTTTGGCTGATGCAATTTGAAGCCAGGGCGGAGAACCACTGGATTAACTAAACCTAAGGCCCTTCACTCTGGTAGTGGATGTCTCTATAATTACACCAGACTTCTCTGAGTCCCATTTCTGCTTCAGGAAAATGCAGATAATAAATAGGACTTAGGTCACACAGTTGTTGGGAGTATTGGAAGAACTAGATGAAAGACGAGTTACTGCATGGGACCGTCTCCAGCACTTGGGTGGTACTCGTTAAATGTCAGCACAAGTGGCTCCATCTCAAGAGATGGAGGGCTGGCGCTGTTGGGGGGATCTCTGCCGCCTGCCATGGCCAGGTTTCTTGCAGTCTCCTCCTCCCTCCCAGGAACCTGGAACTAAAGGAGGCCCTCCTTGGCAATTCAGAGGCCCTGGACACAAGTGGTAACTGAGCTGACAGCAGCTTTTCTGTCTTTTTCCAAGAGGTCAGAGAGCTGGGCCTTGGAGACTCCCTGGAGCTGTAGTAATCACAGAAAGGTAACGGTCAGAAACCTCAGGGCTCCTGGCGGCCCTTGAAGGCTGGGGGAGAAAAATTTGCCCTCTCCAGTGGTGGGCCCCTCTCTCTCCCTGCTCTCAGGAGGCATGAGTTGGTGGGGAGAAGGTCCTGGGCAGGGGAGCGGGGGTGGTGAGGGTTTGCTGGAAGGTGTGAACTAGACAGATCCCACCCAGCCTCTAGAGCAAAGGAGGGGAATTAAGGATGGAGCAGGACAGCAGCCTCTTTACTGGCCTCCCTGCTTCTGCTCTCACCCCTTCTGCTCCCAGCAGGCAGCCAGAGCAGTGCTTTAAAGCCTCAGGCAGATTCACGCAGCTCCTTTGCTTAAAGCCCTCCAATAGCTTCCCATTTCATTCAGCGCGAAAGCAGTGCTGGTCGCAAAATAGACACTTGATAAATATCTCCAGAATGAAATGAATAAATACATGAATGAATAAATGAAAGAAACTTCCCCAAATTCTATCATTGTTTAATCCTCATGTGCAACTCAGAAAAAGCAGCTCCCAGCTCTAAATTTGCCTCCTCCAGGAAGCCTTCCCAGATTAGCCCACTCCCATTCTGAGTGTTTCTACGTCTGGCAAACCTCTTGCCACTGCTAATCATTTCCTCTACTCAATTAGACCTTCAAAAATAACTATTTTTGAACATTCAAAAGTCAAGATTTAATAGTATGGTAGTTCCTTAAAAAATTAAAATTAGAATTACCATATGATCCAGCAATTCCACTTCTGGGAATATACCCAAAAGAACTGAAAAGATACCTGTTTACCCCTGTTCACAGCAGCATTACTCACAATAGCCGAGAGGAGGAAGCAACACAAGTGTCCGTTGATGGGTGAATGGATAAAGAAAATGTGGTCTATACATACAAGGGAATACTACTCAGCCTTTAAAAGAAAGGAAATTCTGTCACATGGCTGTAACATGGACAAACCTTGAGGACATGATGCTAAGTGAAATAAACCAGACACAAAGGGACAAATACAGTGTGACTCTACTTATAAGAGGTACCTAGAATAGTGAGATTCCTAGACACAAAGAGAATGCTGGTTGCCAAGGGCTAGAGGGAGGGTGGAACGAGGAGCTGTTTAACATGTTTGTTGTTGATGTTCAGCCACCAGGTCGTGTCCAACTCTTTGGTACCCCATGGATTGCAGCATGCCAGGCCTCCCTGTCCCTCACCAACTCCCAGAGTTTGCCCAAGTTCATGTCCATTGAATCGGTGATACCATCCAACTATCTCATCAATGATGTTAAACATTAGTGAACTGTAAGCTGAAACGCTACTGAACACTTAAAATGGTTAAGATGGAAATTTTTATATTATATGTATTTTACCACAATTAAAACGTTAAAAGTCAAGATTATGAAGAACTGGAATGAGTGTGTTTGTGAGGTAGTGAGTTTCTTGTCGCCAGAGGTAATTCAGTAGAGGCTAAAGAAGCACTGAGATACTGCACAGAAAATTTAAGTATTAAATGAGGGAAATAAATGGATACTTTTCAAGTTTCCTTCCTCCTAGCAATTTAAACATTCTTAGCTTAAAGAAAGCTGAGTAGTGAGGCCTCTTGAACATCACCGTTACAGTGGTTTTTCAAGTCAAATCAGTACTCCCGGGCCTTTTGGGGTAGAAATGGCATGCTCTTTCCTTGACTCACACCCCGTCCCGTTCAGTCTCAGCTGAAATGCCAGCTCCTTGGAGAGGCCTTGCCTGACCCCTTTATCAAAATTCTTGTCTTCAGAGCACATGGTGTTGAGAGAAGGAGTTATTTTAGCATCTCAACTCCAGAACGCGCCTGGCTCACTAGACGCTCAGTTAACACGTGCTGACTGAATGAATCCTGCAGTAGAACAGACACTTCCAATGGCTGAGACTGCGGCACCTCAGGCCTGGGTCCTGCGCCGAGGTCCCTCCCACCCTGGGGTCTCTTCCCCCTCTAACCCCTGCTGCCACACTGCAATGATTTGGGCTGCTGCACTGATCCTTGTCTCAGTCCCCTAGCTCCAGGCTGAGACACTAAAACCAGACTGAGCTAAAAAAAAAAAAAATTAATAAAAGGAGGTAAACAGACAGTGACCGGAGCTGGGCAATCTGGAGTGCACACCCTGGCTGACTCATCTTCAGGGACAGCCCCCCACCCAGGGGGTGACTCTACACTGCCCAGGAGCTCCTAAAACACGTGGAGACCCACAGAGGCTGGGCCCAGGGAGAGGGAGGGGCAAGGACACCTTTCTCCAGCTGGCCTGAGGCTCGACCCGCATTATCCATCCCTGATCAAGACCTGCCTCCTCCTTAAGAGACTGGAGCAGAAATGCTGCCCTCGCCCACTAACAGAGCTCGCTGTTCCAGGATGGAGCCACATGAGAGTCCCGGGGCTGACAATCAGATGAGGTAACATAACACAGCCATGGCGGCAGCATGGCACCCCGCCCCTCTGCAAACAGGTGAGCTCAAGAACTGAACTGCCCTGAGTGACTCCGTCTCAGCCTACCTTGGGGTGAGTTCAGTCCGCTGCATCTTAGAGGTTTCCAGAGTTGGGGCTTTGAGAAAGGAAACTTGTGTCCAGGGACCTGGAGCAGCTTGGTGGTGTGGTTCAGCTGCCAGTCGTGTCTGACTCTTTGTGACCCCGTGGACTATAGCCTGCCAGGCTCCTCTGTCCATGGGGATTTTCCAGGCAAGAGTACTGGAGTGGGCTGCCATTTCCTCCTTCAGGGGATCTTCCCCAGGATCGACCCCACGTCTTCAGCATTTGCAGGTGGGAACCAGCAGGGAAGCTCCACGCAGCAGCTCAGGAGGGGCCTGTGCTACCGTGGGTGCATGGAGTCAGAAATGGGAGATTTGAGACCTACCAACCTACCGACTGTGTGGATTTAGGGAAATCCCTTAACCTTTCTGGGATTCTGACCTCTCAGCTCCAAACTGGGGACCCTAACCCCTGATTTTTCTGGGCTCACAGAGTTCTTTTGTAGTGTCCACGTGATGATGGCCACGAAGGGCTTTGTGACCTATACTGCACTGTATACATGTAAGGAGAGGTTATTACCATAATAAGTAATAAGGTAATAACTTCATGTTATTGTATAATATGAAGTATGTAAAAGCACAGGGCATATGTGTCCATAACATGTATGTGGGGTGTAGGTATTTGTGTAGGCATTGTGTTGAATGAATAAGTCCTGGCAGTAGAGAGAAGCTGGGGGTGGGCGACCCTGACAAGGAAGGTCCCAGGAAGCAATGGGAGGTGTGGAGTAGGAGAAGAGAGGCAGCAGGAATGTATGAAGCTTTTCACTGAGATCAGGCTTTGGTCTCTTTGGTTCTCTTGTGTGAGAAGGGACAATCTGTCAAGCCCAAAGTTTCCCAGGGTGGCCTCAGGATGCCTCATTTGGCCCCTAGGGAACTCCCACTTCCCCCTCCCCGCCTCTCCAAAAAAAACTGCAGTCAATACAGGTTACCAATTCCTGCTCCATCCAATAGACATTTACAAAAACAGTGGGGTCCTCCTACTACTTGGAGCCTGTGGGTGGTTTGTGAGACTAATGAGATGACTCACCCCAGTGGCAGGACCGCTCTCTTCTCCCAGGGCAGGTGGGTGGGGGTGATCAGTTCTCCTGGGCTGGCAGGGTAGCCCTGTTGGGAGCCCGGCACCAGGGCCGCCTACAGGCACCTATTTGAGGCTGACTCTGCGGAGCACCCTCCTCTCACTCCTTTGTGATTCCTGCTGATGGTGAGGGCCCTGGGGGAACCTGCCAGCCTGGGTTTGGAGAGCCCAGAGGAAGCCAAGGCCCGGTTCTGCCTCCTCTGCTTTCCTTGGACGCTTGGACCCCAGGATTGTAATCTCATCACCCGAGATCCCAGGGAGAGAGCTACAGCATAGTGGAGATGCTACGGGGGAATCTGGAGTCAAATCCTGGCTCTGGCTTGCTGCTTTAAGTCCTAGGTCCTCCCAGTTAGGGACTGATTTGTGTCCCCGCAAAATTCCCCTGTTGAAGCCTTCCCCCACAGTGGGACTGTTTTGGGAGACTGGGCCTTTAAAGAGGTAACTGGGTTTAAGTGCTGTCATAAGGGTCCCTAATGCAATACGACAGGCGTCCTGATAGGAAGAAAAGAGATGCCAGGGACGCGAGGGCACAGAGGGCGGACCATGTCGGGGAGGACGGCCGTCTCAAAGCCAAGGAGAGGGGCCCAGTACTGCGAACTTGGACTTCCAGCATCCAGAGCTATGAGGACTACATTTCTGTTGTTTCAGCCACCTGGTCTGGTATTTTGTCATGGAAGCCCCAGAAGATGAATGTACTCCTCCTCCCGACGTGCTATTTATTCCCTGAGGACCCTCAGTGCTAAGATTCCGGAGTTGGGTCTTGCTCCATAAGACACTGGGGTGAGGACTGGAGGGCAGGAATGGGGGGGAGGGCAGGGACGAGCTGGTCCTGACAGGCATCAGTGGACCTCACAGGCTGGGTCAGAGAGGGATGAGGTGGGCGGGGCGCCAGGGCAGGGAAAGGGGCTGCAATCACTCAGGGAGCCTCGTCCACACTCGGCATCAACCATTCAGCCTGACCCACTGCTGCTTGGGGTATCCGAGGGAGCTGAGAGAGGGTCACACAGCCACTCTGGGTCAGAGTGGCGCTGTCGGGAGAGGTCTCCTTCTCCAGACCCACCCACTGCTCTTTCCCCACAGAACTGAAATCAGGCAGAGCGGGCATATCTGGGTTGCAGGGAGCCTGGATGGACGGAGAGGGGGGCCTTTGGTATGCAACTTAACAACGTCTGAGGGACAGGTTACAGGTCCACCGTCTGCTTTCTGGCACAGGGGCTCTCAGGTGCTTGGGAAGACACCACGATCTTGTATTCCTCTCCAAAGCCATGATGCCAGGCTGGGCAGGGGGCTAGTGTGACAGGCTCCTCCCACATGTGTCCCCAGGGGCCTGTGGGAACGGCCTCTGCCCCTCCTCTACCACCACCACCTCTGAGATGACATGGCAAGTGGTCAGGGAAGAAGATGTGGAACTAGGGGGCGATGCCCATTTCTACCTCACAGGAGGGATCAGCCGGAGCAGGAAACAGCAACCCACTCTGGTATTCTTGCCTGGAGAATCCCAGGGGCAGAGGAGCCTGGCGGGCTACAGTTCACGGGGTCGCAAAGAGTCAGACACAACTGAGCGAAACGAGGAGGAAGAGGGATCCCCATCTTCAGCTCTGCCTTTGGGGCTCTACAGGAGAAGGGGTTCCTGGGGGGATAGGTGTCTGAAGTCTCGGGAGGACCCGGCAAGCCGACAGCATGATGGAGCAAATACAGTCTGGCCTGAGTGAGATGCAGGGTTGGAACTGTGCTCCGCTCTCAAGCTGAACGATGCTGGATGAGTCACTGAACCTCTCTGAACCTGTTTCCTAGGAGAGTGAAAAACGTCAATAAACATGCCCAGCACAGTACCTGGCACACAAAAGGTCAGTGGTTACTGAAGGTCTGAACGATGGAATGAATAAATGAATGTATAACCTCCGTAAGGGGGGCAGACTCAGAACTTGACTGAGGTCTCAGTCTCCAAGCCTTCCAGCTGCCCACAACTGGCCTCTCACAAGTGAGAGAATATACATTTCCAGGAAGACCAGGCTCAGCTCCCCAGGAGCCTGCCGACTGACCGCTCTGGGCAGCGGAGATCTAGAAGGGGTCCGTGCTGTGCCTGGAGCAGCCCCCAGGGAGCTGGGGTTACCACAGCGCAAGGGCGGATGGAGGGTCTCAGGGAGGGGATCCTGGAGAGGGCCAGGGGCTAGCTTCTCTCTCTGCCTGAGTCCTTTCCTCTAAACACAGCTCTATCTCCCTGCACCACAGGATTAGCACACATCTCTCATTCTCCTATTGCAACAAGATTTTATTTCTAATTATGCTGTAATAAAACTGGAGCGCTCCCAGGCTTCCTTTCAAATGACTTGTACACACACTGCCGACCGGATCCTCCTCGGCCCCATTGTAATAGCATTTCCCTGACATTCATTAGACATGCATGAGAGGGGCGCTTTAAGAATAGAATTGCATTTAAATGGATTTGCTGAGAGAGGAAGATGAAAAAAAAAAAAGAGACGAGCGGTGGGGGGAGACGGAGAGGGAGAGAGGTTTGTTGAACAAACTATGAAAACAAGATGCCATAATAACAGGGTGCTGAAATAAGCCTCTTTCTTCTCAGCCCTCCTCCTGCCGCACATGCTGGAGCCCAGCCGGGGAGCGGCGGCCTCCAACCCTCCCCCGGGAGCCCCTACCCCTACTTTTATGGTGCCCACTGGGGGGGGTTACATAGCTCCTTGTGCCCTGTGGCAGATACTCATGGTGTAATAGAAATAACTGTTATTACAATTTGGGAAGGCTGCCTTGCTTCGACAGAACCCCAGTAGCCAGGCCGTCGCCTGCAGGAGCAGGGAGGGATGGTCACCGTCTCCCCGCTTCCACCAACCTCCATGTTCAGCTTCAAGACCCTCACCCCGCTGTCCCTCCCTCTGAATGACTACCCACACCCAGAATCCCTATGGGTCGCTGAGTAGCTGGCATTTTTCTTTTACCCTGGTTGGCTCTGAAGTGTCTGACACAAGAGATCCATTCTGACCCCAGGGCTTTGATCCCTGCTCCGCACCCCCTCCCCAGAGCACAGACGCTCCGCACAGCACACACACTGGGTGTACCATAAATGGCCTACTATGATCAAGGGCCTGCCTACTAGGTGTCCATACCTACTGGTGGTCTCATCTAATTTATTCCCCTTTATTATAGCCAGATCTTCTTAAAATGGACATCTGATCGCACTGAAAACCATCCTGTGACTTCCCATTTTTCTTAGGATGAAGACCCAAATGCTTAAAAGGGTGGCCGAAGCCTGCCATCCTTCCCCTGGCCCTCCTTCATTCCACCTCTGGCCCTGGCCCCAGCTCCAGCCACCACAGCCTTCCTCCGTCCTCCACAGTGCCCAGGTTCTGCCTCCTCCCGTGCCTTGCTGCTGCTCAGAACACGTCTCTCACCTCCTCCCCAAAGTTCCCGCTGCCCCCACCCCCCAGGGCTCAGCTCACACTCCCTTCTGCAAGAAGATGCTCCCACCTGTCTTCTGTCTCCTGTCCTCTCCCCTGAACACTTGTCGCTCAAGACCTGGCACTGTCCCTAGACTGCAAGCCCGTCGAGGGCAGGGCAGGGTGGGTCCTGGCTGCTGCTGTGATTCCATCCCGGCTCTGGGGTAAAGGCTCAAAACAATGGGAAGGAAACCAGGCATTGTGCCGGGGGCTTTCTCCTTTCATCTCGCCTTACTGTGGCAGAGGATTTTTCTTCTCTAAAAGATGAAGACACTGAGAATCAGAGGGTTCAAAGCAACTAGCCCCAAGTCACAAAGCAGAGCTATCTGAACCCAAAGCTGTGCTTTTGCTCTGATGCATCCTGGAACCATGGGCATTCCCACTGGTCCCTTTCTGCATGGAGGGCCATCCACTCCCCTGCACTCAGTGAGGTCCTTCTCAAGCCCTCCTTCTTCTAGAAGGCCCCTTGGAGAGTCCAGCTAGTGCAGACCCTCTCCCCTTCTGCAGACTCAGATTCTGGGGCTGCACCCTGGGACCCAGAAGGGCCTCTAGTTTCCCATTTGGATGTCCCCACCTGTTCCGCGGGATCATTCTTCTATCCCCAGTAGAATGCAGGTGCCTTAAAGAGCGCATACATGACTCTTCTGAACGCCCAGTACCTTGGGCCAGGGCTGCAAATACACAGCTGACAGAGCACCGGATCTGCAGGTGGGAGAGCCGCTCTGCCACTCAGTGTCTGCAGGGCCCAGAGAGGGACCCTCTGAGCCTCAGCACCTCATCCAGAAGGTGGTGCTGATGACACCGGGGCCTGTGAGGCCTCTGGTTTGCAGCAGAGAGAGTGCCCCACAGAAGCTCATGCCTCCTTTTGTCCTGTCCCTTCCTTGGGGCTCTGTTTGTGATGATGGGGATGAGAAAGCTGGTCTGACAGTGTCCCAGAAGGGGATGGGGCTAAAAGGGACACAGTACCATGGCCTCTCGAAGTCATCTTATGTGGCTCCAGGGGTCCTGCCACAGCAGTGGAGACATCCCTCCGTCCTTCCTGTGTTTGCCTCCAGTCTCACCACCTTCCCGCCCCCAGGCCTGGTTCAGAGGCCTTCAGTGTCCACACGCTGCAGAGACGATGCTCCCATGATGAGCGGCTGAGAGCAGCTGGCAGACTGCCCACCTCTGCCTTCCAGTCCCTAGCACTGCCCAGGCCTGGCCCAGGGCGTGTTCACGAATGAGACCATGACCTCCAAGAAGGCAGCGACTGCTCAGTTTTGCGTACAGCAACCTGCATGTGGTGATGCTCAAAAAAATATCTGTTGAGCGAATGAATGTTGAATGGAGTGAGCACGTGGGTCTCAGCCTTCTTTTCCCCATGGTAAGACTTAGGCTCTGAAGTCCGCCAAACTTTGCTCCATTCGTGTCATCTTCACAACATTCCTGGTCCCTCTGATTCCGTTTATTCTTCTCTAAAATTCTGCCAATGATAGTTCCAATCACACAGAGTTGGAGTTGTTGCAAGAATTAAAGCACCTGACTGGTGCCTGCATGGTGAAAGTTCAAATAAGCAATAGCTCTCATTGCTATGACTACCCAGCTTCCAGGGAAGGGAGATCCATCTAACGTCTACTTCAACCCACTTGGGAGCTTGGAGTGACCACTCATGTTGGTGGTTCTAGCTTGTTCCCTAGGCAGTTTGCTATTTTGAACATCTGTTTTTATTATTTACAGGCTAATCAACGTGACTCTATGACACACCAGCGATGCCAGCTTATCAGGAAAGGTAGAAATGCTCACAGTCAAATCCACATTTGTATCTCTTCAGTTCTCAAAACAAGTCTCTCTCAAAGAAGTGATGTTAACACAGAAGCACTTGCCTCAACTCCATCGGCGCATCCACTTTCCCCCAAAGCCATGCAATCTCAGCACCTTTGGGCTCTAAATTACATCCTATGTACCTAGGAACCTCCTCTCCCCCACCTAGCTCTCTCTCATCTCTTCCTCCTCTAACTTGTAAGATCTATACCCCTTGCCCAGCTTTCATCAGACACTTGCTTTTTGTTGTTGATTTAAATTATGCATCAGTGGTGTCTTCCTTGGTGGCAGCACACAGAGGGGAGGAAAAGGGGAGGGTGATAGGGAGGTACTTCTCGTTTAAGGACTTCCATTATGTGCCAAGCCAGAGGGTTAGATAGTTCACAGGCACGGCTCTAGTTTAGTCCCAAGAGCGGCAGTAGCATTCCCATTTTACAGATGAGGGCTCATAGAGATGCAGAAACTTGCCCAAGCGACTCAGCTGGAAAACAACATAATTGGGATTTGAACCCAGCTTGTCTGACTGCACAGCTCCTCCTTGAGGACAGATACCTCAGATCCCCCTGTGGGATTTCATGGGTCTGGCCTGGCAGGTCTGTTACTGACATGAGCTGCTGACCATAGCCATCTTTCAGGGACATACAAACATTAAATGAGAAATGAGAAATAAACAAGGTAAACGCTTCCCCCTTGGCCAGGCACACAGGGAGGGCTACACTCCTGGTGTGTGTATGTTCTGAGTGTGACACTGGCTCCGGCTACATGCAAGGCCTCTCAGCACAGCTCTGGCCTCGCCAGCTCCCCTGGGCACACACTGCTACACTCACCTTGCCCAGAGTGGCACCAACTCCCTGGCTCCCCCACACAATTGGAATTCTGAGCTCATTCCCCATATAGGTGCAATTCCCACCTCTTGCTCTCTGGCACTTTCTGTGTAATCGATCACAAAATTGTTTCCAAATTAACCTAGATTTAGCTCTAGTCACCCCTCTTCCAACTCCAGTGATTTCCTCTCTACCTCCTGGGTAGGTTGCATCCTCCTGGCACCGCCCCCTTGTGCCTCTGCCTCTCCCTGAAAATCGCTTACTGATGCAGAGGCTGGCTTTCTGCCTAGTGTGACCCTCTGCTTTGCCCTCAACCATGGTTTAGGGGCACAGGTCAGGCAACTCCTTTCTTCTCCCGTTGTCTTTTCTTGGGATTCACCTTATAGCTGCACTTTCTTTTAATTAATGCTGAAAGGGCCATCAAGATTCCTCTGCACAAGTCCCTAAAAGTGTGTAAAGAGAAAGAAATTTGGGAGGACAAAGGTCAGAAGGAATTGGTACTAGGAAAGAGTCTGGGGATATGAGTCAAAGCCGAAACAATAATTTCTTGGTAAATCCCAAGTATGCCCCACCCTCAGTAGCATTCTTGTCTTGAAAGAGCAGAGAAGGAAAAGAGCATGAATTGAGTTATTGCTATGTATCAGGTACTATACTCCGTGCGTTACAGATGAGCATCATCATTCCCAATGTACAGATGAGAAAACTGAGGCTCAGAGAGGCTGGGGAAATCGTCTGTGCCATAAACCCAGGAAGTGAACCCAGGTTCAAAGCTTGACATTGTCATCTACCGTACCAAACACTTCTGTATTCTCCTTTTCTAGAATCTTCTGAGGGATGCATGTAGGGGGAAGGGTGGAAAGGAGGCCATGGGGGTAGGGCATTCATCTAGCACTTTTCTGCCAGGTAAGCTCCAGCATGGGCTTTTGGCTCAGTGGTAAAGAACCCACCTGCCAATGCAGGAGACTGGGTTCGATCTCTAGGTCAGAAAGATTCCTCCTGGGAAATCCCATGGACAGAGGAGCCTGGCAGGCTCCATGAGAGAGGCAGAGAGGGAACTACAGGGCTCAGAGCTCAGTGGGTCCTTGCTGGCAAAAGAGTAGGACCGACTTGGCAACTAAAACAAAACAAAGCTTCGGTGTAATATCTGCCTCCTTGGTCTTTAAGCTAAAGACCAACAGAACTGGCAGCTGAGGTGGGAAGGAGTTGGGGTGGAAGGGGGTGGGTCACAGCAGCAGAAAATCTGAAAGCCGCTGGCTCTGGAGGGAGTGAGCCAGTGAGGGCCTCGGTATAATTTCACAAGGCCTCGGTGGCCCAGCGGCTGTGGGGGGTGTCCTGGCATATCAGCAGTCACACGATCAAAGAACAAGTAGGAATGAATATTCCTGAGGTGGTCCGGGGCCTCTGATACCAGCAGAAAATTACAGGACACGAGACAGGAGCATTACAGAATGAATGGGAGGGGACGAGAGATTTCCGTGGCTAATCCTGTTAACAAGACAATTTCTTATCAAACTCATTATGCTTTTCGAAAGGAGGGAGCAAGAAGGGGAAGGGGAGGTAGGGAGAGTGTGATGGGGGCTGAGCCCTGGAGAAGGAAGGAGAGCTGTGGTTATAGAGACGCAGGTACCAGGGAAGAAGGCCTGTGGGAGGCAGGCATCCGGGGAAAGAGAACTCTGCTCCGTCCCTGCCCTGGGGGCAAGGGGCAACCCCTTCCCTGACAGCTAAGTCCCTGCTGAGAATACCTTCCGTGACCCGCCAATTGTCTGAACCCATAAGTGCCCAATAGTTTGGCCACCTGATACGAAGAGCTGACTCATTGGAAAAGATCCTGATGCTGGGAAAGACTGAGGGCGGGAGGAGAAGGGGATGACAGAGAACGAGATGGTTGGATGGCATCACTGATTGAATGGACATGGGTTTGAGCAAACTGCAGGAGAGAGTGGACAGGGAACCGTGGCGTGCTGCAGCCCATGGGATTGCAAAGAGCTGGTCACGACAGTGACCGAACAACAACAGGTCCTGGAGAAAAGCAGGCTCTCAGTCCTCTTTCTTTGACCAAATCCCCATCTCGCTGCATCTCCCGTGAGTCAAAGAGGACCATCCCTGTCTATGCAGCTGCGGATCGGCAAAGAACACCCTGGGTTTGCCAAGCATGTTTCTGTCCAGCTTCTCACTTCTCTCCCTGATTCTGCCTCCATGAGAGAGGCAGAGAGGGAAATACAGGGCTCAGAGCTCAGTGGGTCCTTGCTGGCACTTAATAGCTCATGCTTTGGGGCAAATCACTTAACCTCTTTGAACAATCATTTTCTCATCTTGAGTATGAAGTGATGTGAAGTCGCTCAGTCATGTCTGACTCTTTGCGACCCTATGGACAGTAGCCTACCAGGCTCCGCCATCCATGGGATTTTACAGGCAAGCATACTGGAGTGGGCTGCCATTTCCTTCTCCAGGGGATCTTCCCAACCCAGGGATTGAACCCGGGTCTTCTCATTGCAGACAGACGCTTTACCGTCTGAGCCATCAGGGAAGCCCAAACCCTGCCCTACCTACTTCACAGGGTCCTTGTCAGGATTAAAAGGACAATGTGGACAAGAGGACCTTGCAATCTGTAAACCATTTACATGAATAGAGGTGACTGTCAGGGTCATTCTGAAGTTGAGATAACAAGGTTAAATGTCTTACTGGAGGTAAGGAAGTGCAAGTAGGAAGCCAGGGCTTGAAACTTTAGTTTCAAATCCAGTCATTTCTGCTGCCAGGACATCACTCGATGGCCTTGTCTTTGACTAGACAATCACAAGGGACTTCATTTGGCACAAACTTAGTATCTGTGTATTAAGGGCCCATGACGCACTCAGAATTCTCCCGGGCTGGCCTGGGGAAACAAAGAGTGAGGTCAAGGACAGAGTCCTGATCCTTAAGAAGCTTGGCATCCAGGTGAGAAGGAGACGTCACATCCATGGAGCAATGAAAACAATTCAAGTCAGGGTGTCTCCCTCATTCCCACAAAGACCCAAGGGCACAGCAAGAAGGGCCAGACAAAAGGTCATGGAGGAGGGAGGGCTTCCTGGAGGACTCAGGACTCTCAGTAGGTGCTAAACGGTGTGTAGGGTGTAGACAGATAAAGAGAGGTCAGGGGAACATTCAACATTATGGAGCACTTATTATATACCTGGTGCTGTGATAAATTAGGGACAGATACAAAGACGCTGACAAAGGTCCTTATAGTCAAAGCTATGGTTTTTCCAGTAGTCATGTATGGATGTGAGAGTTGGACGATAAAGAAAGCTGAGTGCTGAAGAATTGATGCTTTTGAACTGTGGTGTTGGAGAAGACTCTTGAGAGTCCCTTGGACCTCAAGGGCAGAGGAAAATGGGGAGTTGTTTAATGGGTACAGAATTTCAGTTTTGCAAACTGAACTTAAACATTACTATTTAGGAGATGGATGCACAACAACGTGAATGTACTTAACGCCACTGCTCTGCTGCTGTTGAGTCGCTTCAGTCGTGTCCGACTCTGCGCAATCCCATAGACGGCAGCCCACCAGGCTCCCTCGTCCCTGGGATTCTCCAGGCAAGAACACTGGAGTGGGTTGCCAGTTCCTTCTGCTGCTGCTGCTGCTGCTGCTGCTGAGTCGCTTCAGTTGTGTCGGACTCTGTGCGACCCCATAGGCAGCAGCCCACCAGGCTCCCCCATCCCCAAGATTCTCCAGGCAAGAACACTGGAGTGTGTTGCCATTTCCTTCTCCTATACACTTACAAATGATGAAGATGGCAGATTTTATGTTATGTGTACTCTAGCATAATGAATAATAATAACAAAAGGGCGGATTCTACTGGCACAAAACTTTTAGCCTTTGCCCTTCCTCGTTTTCCTGCTAAAAAGATGGATATATGGCTCAGAAGCACAGAGGCTGTCTGGTAGTCATAAAGGTGGCAAAGCAGGAAGGGAAAAGAAGTCTGGTTTCTTAGCAACTGGGCCAGCCCTGAGCTGTCTACCCCCAGACTCTGGTATATGAGAAAAACAACTCTCCAACTTGGCTGAGCCATAGCTGATGACTTCTTGTTACATGCAGCCAAATGCCATCCTAACAGAGGCAGTTTCTGAAGCTCATTGCCTCTGGCTGCTTCCACCCCTCCAGCCTCTAGTTTTTCTGCTCCAGCTTCTCTGACTGATGGGACCCTGTATCTTCTGGAAATGTCTGGCCCTGTGCCTTTGTGCCCCCCAGGCCCTCTGCAAGCCCTTCCTTCTGAGTGGCCTCCTTTATTGGCCCAAGGCATCCTCCATGGCCTTTTGCATTTAGGGTGGGCACTGCCCTGGATGGGTGAGTCACCTTTTGTCCAGACTGCCCTAGCACTCCATGCCCAGCTCTCTCATGGGATTTATCACTTTTCTCAAGAGGGGCTATTTTCGTGTTCTCTCCCCTTTAGACAGTGAGCTCCTTGAAGGGCGAGATCTATTCAGATCTGGACCCCTCGCCTCTCGAGGCAGGTGATGGGTAAGATGAGTGGACCAGCACCTTCGTGATTTCCAGGGGCTCACAACTGGATGAGGAGGATTCAGACCCATAGAAACGGTTCCCTGAGAGGGGTGGCCTGAGGCTCTAGGGAACCCAGAGGACCAAGGGATCACCCTGTCAGAGACAAGGTCACCACTGAGCTGAGGTCTGAGACACACCTCTCGGAGTTGGGGTGTCTGCCTTCTGGTAGGGGTGTCTGTCTCCTGGTGTGGGGGTCCCTGCTCCCCAGTGTGGGGGTGAAGGCATAAGGCATGGCAGGGCTGGGGGCCTCTGGGAATCAGGGCAGAGCAGGGGGTGATGACATGATGGGGCCAGAGTGTCAAGAGCTTGCCTTGTAGCCTCTGCGTGGAGGGGCTGCTGAGGAGAGAGTGTCATCGTGGTGGGGGCTCAGGAGCCAGGCACACAGTCAGCGCTGCACACCCGGTCAGTTGAACCACCACGATCCACTCTGATTCATGAAAAGCTCTCTGGCAAAAGTGTGGAGGACGGCAGCAGGGAATCTGGAGAGGGCAGCAGCAGGAAGCCGGCGCGAGCCTTTGCAGGAGTCCTGGTGCCTGACAGAAGACGGGCGGGGAGGGGGAGGAAAGGGAGGAGGGAGGGGTCTGCTGGAAAGAGAGAGGAGACTGCAGTCTGGGGCCAAGACCTGACTCTGCCCCTTACTGATGTCACTTAGGCAGGTTCCAAGGCCTTTGTGCTAGTTTCCACATGAGCCAAAGATGGTTCATCATGGGACCCATCTCGGGCACGTCATGTCAATTACATGAGACTAAAGGTTACAAGTGAAAAGCACGAGGCCAGGCACACAGGTGCTCTGTGACCTTGAAGGAAGCTGGGGGAGCGGGCTCGTCCTTAGCTCCCGTGGGAGGTTTATGGACAAAAAACCTGTTCATGGAGCTGAGGGGTAAATTGGGGGCTACAGGAGGTGACAGCGGAGAGCTGGAAGGCAGAGCCTTTGAAGACCAGGGCAAGGAGTCTGGGCTCATCTGAAGGTTTCTGGGTGGTGGTGTACAGGATGGGAAGAGTGCTTTAGAGGGATGAATTGGGCTATGTCTACAGAGGAGAGAAGGGAGGGAGAAGGAGAGGGAGGGAGGAGGAGAGGGAGGGAGAAAGAGGGAAGGAGAGAGAGAGAGGCTAGGGACTGGGAGGTGAGTGAGAGAGAACCAGACTTTTTCCTTTCCAAGCTCATCAAAGTCCTGCCCAGTCTCTTGGTCCTACTAGTGGGTCCAAGAGGAAGTAGGTAGAGGGGACATGGAGAAAAGCTGGAGACAACAGGATCCTATCAACATGCCCTACATGAGATCCTGCTCGACTCCAGAGCCCAGGTAGCAGGGACTCTGCCTGGCGCTGCAGCCACACCACCCGTGTGCCCGAGTGAAGGCCGGGAGCTGAAGAGATGGATGTGGTCATGTCCTCCACCTCCAAGTGAAGGTCAAATGCTCTGAGAAATAAACTTGTCCAGCAAGATTTACAAGCACTGGAGGAAGTGTTGGCATCATTTTGCAGCCATCCACCTAGAACTTAACAGTCCATTTACCTGCATCTTCTTAGCTGTGATGCTGATCCACTTTTGTTGGGTTAAATTGGTTTTGTGGGGAAGAGAGTGCTAATAAAGAGGTGACATGTTGGCATCTCCCCAGTATTGTCTTTCCTGCACATGGATGCAGGGAAGGGCCAGTCTAGACAGGACCAGCTGGGCTGAAGCTGGACTAGACCTTGGATGAGAGATCCTTTAAAACAGGCATGAGGATTTCTTTAGAGGCCTTCATGGTAGTACTAAAAGAAGTGAAAATGTTCCCTGGAAACTCTAGTGAGGGTCAAGTGTCACGGATGGGAGGTCAAGTGCATGGGGACCTGGGGAAGCAAGTGCAGAGACTGAGTTTGGCAGAGGAGGCTCTGATAGGAGACAGAAGGGACCTCCTGGATGAGGCTGCAAGTGCTCCTGCCATTGCTGGCTGCTTCCCTGGGACAGACATGGACTCAGGATTTCTGGCTTCCAGGGAAAAGGCTTAACCTTGCTCCCACCTGCCTTCTGTACCTTTGCAGAGCATGGAACTGGCTCAGGCTTCCTGTCCTGGAGGAAACCAGGCCCCTCTGGGCCTGTAGTCCCAGTCCCACTCCCTGCTCCCCCCCGCCACCCTTCCCCTTAATTCCAGGCGCCGGTGTCAACTGAGGGGTTGGGTGCAGCGGAAGTCGGGAGGGAGTGGAGCTTCAGCTTCCCAGAGCCCCAGTCCATCTTCCTCCCTTTCGTCTGAGCAGAAAACAAGGGGTAGGCCCCAAGCTCCAACAAAGCATTTTTCTACGTGCAATCTGCATCTCTGTCTCCATCTTGGGTGGCCTGATTTTAGGCAACTGGAGGAAAGAGCAGTGGCTCTAGCTAGAGAAGGTGATGAGTCCAGTCTGGGGTGTAAAGTGTGGTGGTGGTAGTGGGAGGGGAGGGGGCATGGCTCTGAGGTGAGGAGAAGGCCAGAGGGGACAATCCCCAGGGAGATAGCGTTAGGGACCAAGGGGGGGAAAGGCCTAGAATGGTGGTTTCCATGGTCGGGGGGGTGGGGTGACTCTGCCCCTCGGGGGACAGGAACAGTGTTTGGAGACATTTCTGTAGGGGGAGTTGTCACGGCATCTGGTAGGTAGAGGCCAGGGATGCTACTAAACATCCCACAAGCACAGGGCAGCCCCTCAACAAAGGGTGATCAGGTCCAAGATGTCAACAATGATGAGGTGAGAAGTCCTGGTTGGGTAGAATCAGAGGAGAGAGGGGGGAAAAAGGCAGGGAGGAGGGGGATGGGGAATCAGCTCTAACCAGTGTCTCAGACTCAGGGCAGCACTGGGTGCTGTGGGGTCAACAGAAGGAGCAGTGGCCATTAAGCTGTGAACAAGCTGAGAAGCTGCCATCAGGACCCACTACACCAGGTCCTGGCACCCTGGAGAAATGCAAGGTAAGGAGGAGGTCAGGCTGAAGAGGGGCAGAGAGAGATAGGACCGGCCTACAGACCTGAGCAAGGTCAACGGCCATGTGAAGGGTGCTGTTCAGGTGCAGAGATGTGTGGGTTGGCCGGGGTGAGTCAGGGCCAGGTTAGCAGGAGCTGGGGTGTAGGGTTGGGATAGGGGAAGGGCCTGCTTCAAGCTCAAGGAAGCTGCAATCCGGGTCAGAGCTCCTGAGGCCAGTTCCCCAAGTGAACAGGTCTGGCTGTTGGGGAGGGGGCAGGCAGAATGAGCAGAGGAGGGGCTGAATTTGGCCTCTTCTTGGAAGAGAGGAGGGACCACTCTGACCAGGGACATATTGAAGAAGTCAGGGGCTGGAGAAGACCGCATTCTATTAGCGATGAGGATGACGCTGATGATGGAGATTCTAATGGTTCTAACACAGCTGCTGGCCGTTGAGCATCTGCTTCGTGCCAGGCACAGTGGTAGACGTTTTAATAAAGTATCTCATTTAATCAACATGATAACTCGGTGTAGTACACAGAGAAGCCCAGAGGGGTAAAGTGATGGCCCAAGCTGGTGAGAAGCAGCCCTGTCATCATCCCAGTCCCTGTCTCTACTGTCACATCCTCTCAATACCTTATATTGGTCCTCTCTCATCTGATACGCACACGGCCCCATGAAGCGGACAGGGCAAGGACCACTAATCCTCTTTACATTGAAGAAAATTGAGGACACTCGGTTTACTAGTGGGAAAGCCAGAATTAGAACTCAGCCTGCTGACTCCTAGTTGAGGCTATTTCCAGAACTCTCTAGAACTGGAGAGGGCAAGCATTCCTGCCCCGCTTCTGCCTCTGCCTCTTCATGACGGGGGTATTGCATCTAGCTCCTGTGCAGCTTGCCGGAGCCACCCCACCAGCTCCCTGGACCAGGCCTGGGAGAGGCCCATGGGCTCAGAGCACATTGGCGTAAGATCCTGCCCAGCCATCCTGGCCTCCGGGGCGTGGGCTTTCATCTTGGACATGCCAGCACTGCTTCTTCCCCACTGCCCATCCCCTCGAGGCTTTCCTTATTATTGCAAAATTAATCTTCATTTACTAAATAATTCATGAGGCAGTGACAGGAAATGCTTAACAAAGCGTAAACTCCCCAGTCCTGGCTGGCCTGGACCATAAGCTGTCCCGAAGCCTGGGCTCTGGGGCTGCCCAGGAACAGAGCTTGGAGGGTGGGTACCAGGGCTCCCGGGCACAGCCACAGGTGAGCAGGACAGCTCAGGCTGCAGAAGCAGATGCTCCAGGCGACTGGGGCACAGGGATCACTAGGGAACATGTGGCAAACTGGGCATGTGTGCTGTGTGGGACGCACCCCCTACCCCGGGGAGCAAGGCCCTCCTCTCACCCGAGCAGTGCGAGGGAGGCAGATGCCCTTTTCCTCGTGCGCCTTCAGATCACCCCTTAACAGGAAGTTAGACGGCACCCAGTAGGGAGCGCGGAGCTCTGCATCAGGAGGCTGTGTCCTGACCACTTCAGCCAAGAGATCCTGGACCCTTGTTTCCCATCTCACAGCTCTGGCTCCTTTGTGCAGAATGAGGACTTGGCCAGATGACTTTTTAGACCTCGCCCAGTAGGGGCACTCTGATGTCACCACTCCTTCTCTTAAACGCCGCTGTGGCTTTGTGCTGCTGTCGGGATGAAAGCTGAACTCCTTTGTAACTTCCATAAGCCTTTTCCTGAGAAGGGTACCGCCCACGTGTCCAGCTCTCCCCTGCCGCTCACTTTAGTCCATCTGCTCAGAACCACATAGCCTTCCAGTTCTCTCCTTCTCCTTGGGGTCTCTGCCCAGAAGCCCCCTTTCTCTACCCGCCGGTGAAGGTTGGGGCCTCTGATTCCCACCCTATCTGCCCCCTCCACTAACATCCTGTCTTCAGTCGTAGCTCAGCTTTCACTTCCACTGAACACCCTGCAAGAACAAACTGGGACGGGCTGGACGACCCTTGTACACGCGGCAGAGCCCCTAGGCTCCTTGCACACCACCGTGTGCATTTGCCTTTGACACGTTTCCCTGTTCAAGCATGTGCTCCCTGAGGATGGGATAAGCACTAGCTTATCCCCAGTGCCTTGCACAGCGTGGCTTGGTGGATGTGGAATGAATAGATGATTGCATGCAATGATTCAATGGGCACAGAAGCCCAGGAGGAATATGTTTCAGGGCAAGCATGGGGGGCGAGGGAAGGAAGGGGGTGGGGAAGCAGCCAGAATAGCCTCACAGCCTCTGCTGGAGAGAGTGCGAGAGAGAATGGGCTATCATAAATAGCTATATAATGGCTTCCACCTTCAGCCTTGGTTCAGAGGGGCAGACGTTCTGGGACTGTGGGTTTGACAGAGTATGGACGTGGCCCTCTAAGGTGCCGTCCTTCCAGGAGGGGCTGAAGAGCTCAAGCTCCCATTGGTAACATGTCATGAGTCCCCAGGCAGTCTCTTGAGCCCCACGAATGCTCCCCACCTAGGGCACGCCTCTCCCTGAACACATCACAGCCCTTCTCCCCTTGTGCTTGGACTCCATGCAACCCCCTGTGGGAACGCCACCTCCTCTGTGTGCTTCTCAGATCTCCTTAGAACTATTTCTTGCTCCGAGACCTCACACCTCATGGCATGTGTTTAATGCTATTGTGAGTTGCACTGAAATGTTGACATGTGGGTGTCCTTGGTGGAAGGTAAGTTCTCTGAGGCCCAAGGTCAAGGAAGAATCAATTAGTGGAAACCAATAGAGTTGGGCTGAATGTTAGTTCTCTGCCAGTATTTGACACAGAGTAGGCACTTTGTGAATAAATGAATGAATGAATGAGTGAAGGTGCTTCACTTTTAGAACTCAAGTTCCTTCTTTCTCATATTATAGAAATGTTGTAAGGCTGACAGACACTGCATAGAAAGGTCCAATGTAGAAAATAAAGGGCTACTATTATTGCCACTCATCAGGACTTCCCTGATGGTCCAGTGGTTAAGAATCTGCCTGCCAATGCAGGGGGCACAGGTTCGATCCCTGGTCCTGGAAGATCCCACGTGCCACGGGGCAGCTAAATCCATACGCCACAGCTACTGAGCCTGCACTCTAGAGCCTACGCTCACAACAAAGGCCACTGCAGTGAGAAGCTGCACGCAGCAACGAAGACCCAGTGCAGCCCAAAATAAACAGATAAAATTATTGCTGTTCATCAGCGTGCCCCACCCACACCTCCCATCCCAGACAACTGCTTACTGACGTGAGATGAATATCAAAAATCATTCCTGAGTACCAAACCAAATTCCTGGTTGGTGTGTCATCCGCCCCAACACCAGTCCTGGGGGGCAACTGGCTGCTTTATCCTAGTGTGCTTATTTCTTGCACATAGAAGGAAAGTTAAAAGAGATTCAGGAAAATGAGGATAAAGGAAAGAGAGGAAAAAGCACACCCAAAGAACAAACCAGCATCGTACAAGGTAGACAGCACGGCAGGATCCGCAGTGCAGGCAGCCCGGCTTACCCCTCACCCCCAAGCCTCCAGCTCTAGAAGCTTGTTAAATACTGAACCCCGACTGTGGTGGAAACCAGGCAGGGCTGGGAAGGAGGGTTCAGGGGCCAGCTGCATTTTAAAAACAAGGGATAAAAGCTCCTCTCCTTGTGAACTTTCTACCTCCAAACTTTCACAGATGTGAACAAAGCTACGCGCCAGAGGGAAATTGAGTCTCATCGGCTGCCCTGAGGTCCTTAACGCCCTCCTGTGTCATCTGGGCCTCCTCTGTCACGGCGTGTGTGCATCTCACACTTGCTGTTCGTGCTTAGTTTTGAGGCATTTCACCAACATTACGTTAACTCCTTCTTGTTTGAAAAATGTAAAAGCAGCAAGTGTAGTAAGTGCTGGGCAGAAAAGGAAAACTATTAGCATGGGTACTGACGTGGGGAGAATCTGAAAAATGAGAAGCCGAGAGAAAACGACAAATGTTGCCCTGCTTCCCCACGGGATGAACTGTGTGACAGAGAGGACCATACCGAGGGCAGAGAGTAAACCACACAAAGATGTGAAAAAGGCAGCCGGAAGACTGAGTTGCAGGTAGGGCCAGATCAGGGATGGGGGAGACGCCCCACCCAACCCCCACCCCATGTACAGGAGCTTAAAGCTGCAGAAGAGTCAGTTCATCTGTGAGATGGGCAGATGTCTCTTGGAGAACTGTCTCCCCCACCCTAGGGTCTGATGACCTGACCCAGTTTTCAGTGTTTATGCTAGTCACAGATAATATTTTTGAATGCTCACTATGGCTCAGGCGCTTCATGTGGATTGAGTTACTCTATCCTTCCAGGTAATTTTTATCATCATCATCTATTTTGTATGATATTTGTTTTAGGGAATGGAGACTACAGAGTAACTTGTGCAAAATTAGAGAGCTGGTCAAGTGAAGGAGTCAGAAGGTAGATTACCCTCCACCCCTGCTCGCAAATTGCAGAGATAGAACATGAACCCAGGCCTCTTAATTCCCATCCTGCCTCCCATCACACTCAACTACTACCTTTAGTTTATTCTGTACTAATTTTTGCTGAGAAGTCAGAAAGGCTTCATGGAGGTGGTGATATTTGAACTGGGTCTTGGTGGCTCAGATAACTGTTATGGGCCAAGTTTCCTTTCCTTGTAGGCAAAGAGAAAACTACATTTCCCAGCCTTCCCTGCAGCCAAGTAGGCCTGTATGACTGAACAATGGGATGCAGGCTGAAATGGTGCAGCCACTCCAGGTCTGGCTCCCAAGAGCTGCCGCATGTTCCTCCACACTCACTTCTTCCTCTCTACTGACTGGCCGCATACCTGGATCTCAGTGGAAGGCTCTGAGACCTCAGGAGAAGAAGAACCTGGCCCCCAATGACTCATAGGGATGTGATGTGGAAATAAACTTGTAAGGTACTAAGTCATTGAGATCTTGGAGCTGTTTATTACAGCAGATTGCTTACCTTCTATTAGAGCCCTGAAGGATGTGTTTGCAAAGAGAAAGAAAGTGGAGAGGACTTTCTGAGAAGTGAGACCACCCTGGGCAAACTTGGGAATGTGAGGGAGCATGTCAAACCAGCAACCTTTAGAGAGGGAAGGAGACAAATGAGCTAGAATGGTGGGGGTCCGCCAAGAGAAGACCTTGCATGCTGTTTTGGAGATCACGGGGAACTCAGGGGGTTTAACGCTAAAGACTGACATGTTTAATCTGAGTTTTAGAAAGATCATTCTAATGCTTGTTTCCTCAAGACCTTTCCAAGGAATCCTGGTCTTGAGAACTGTTCACAGAAAATTCAGTCCTGCCTGTCCCTGGGGATTCACAACACACACTAACACATCAATCAATTTTCTAGCCTTTACTGGTTTACCTGCTTCATAGCGCTTGCCACTATTTAAAGCTCTCATTTGCTTATCTTCTACTCCTTCCACTAGAATATAAGCCCCATGAGAGCACAAAACTTGTGTGTCTTATTCACCATCCATTCCCAGCAGCTAGTCACATACCCGGCACTTGGCAGGGGCTCATTATATTTTTGGTGACTGAGCGATTAAAGGCTCTGAGAAGTCCTGCATAAAGAATGGGTTCACTGTGTGTATGAGACCAATTACAATTTTCCTGACTATCACAGTTTGGAAATGCTGTTCTAGTGGCCAGTGGCAGATGGTGGAGTTCTTTGCTGACTATGCCTACTGACCCCAGGGACCACTGAGGGCCATGACCCTTCATGTGTTGGGGGTGGGGAGGTTCAGCTAAAATACAGGGACGCCCCTGGCCAAGGCAGCTGGAAGCTGGTGCTGAGGCTGGGGCCTTGCTCCCTGAAGAGCTCAAAGTGGGATTAGGTCTGCTCCCCGCCAGCCTGGCTCCACGCCAGCTGCAAGGCCAGCTTTCCACACATGACAGCTGAGGGGAGAGGCTAAGTCTGAGGATTAATGCTGGCCTTGGGCAGGACCCAGCTCCTGAGTCAAATGATCTTCAGCTGGGCACCAGGAGCTCAGGCAAATGAGATAATGAAATCCACGCTTCATCAGGGGAAGAGGCAGGGTCCAGCAACCCGAGCCCTGGTGGGGAAGGTGTGGGGAGACCAGAGCTCTGGAGGGAGGACAGTGACTGTACCCGGCTCAGTTTGCTCAAGCACCTGTGGTTGTCAGGGTCTGAGAGGTATCTCTGTGGTGGGAGCAGGGACCGCAGAGCAGGAAGGGGTTTTGTAGAGCACCCTCATCACTGCAGTCATTGCTACCATTTATTGAGCAGCTACTATGCACCGGACATTGATAAGAGTACTCTCAAC
>SJXQ01005989.1:212859-241214 GCA_006408695.1 Aepyceros melampus | reverse complement strand
CTGGCCTTGGTCTGCAAATCAGAGTTCTCATAGGGCAGAAGCTCATTGCGGCTTCCACGAGCGCTCCCTCAGCTGTGGCCTTGTTGGCTTCCCAGCCTAGTCCTGGGAGGTGAGGTGAGTGAGGCTGAGAAGGGGGCCGCAAGTGGTCCCAGGTCAGCCAGCTGGTGGCGGAGAAGCCAGGAGGAAAAGTCAGATTCCTGACTGGCGTTTCCCAGTCATCATTATTAGCGTGGATTTCCAGCTATGAGGTATGGTCCTTGGGGCCCTCCCCTCCCCACCCCTGGGTCCCCTGCCAGGGCCTTCCTGCCCTCCCCCCGTTTTGTCCTGGGGTGTGTACTCAGGTCACGCTGGCCCTATTTCCAATCTAACACCAATGCTGGGCCTTTAGAAGGTGGTCAGTAAGTACCTGCAGGTGAATTATTATGAAGACCACTGTCTGTGGGAATGGGCCTTGCAAAGAGCTGGTCCTCAAAATTCAGTCGAGTGAAGGTGAGCAAGCCATTCTTGCCCACTGAAAGGGAAATAAAGTCGGGTTATCTGCTGTATCTCTTTCATTAGACAAGAGATCATTGCTCAAGTTCCCCTTGGCTCATTCAAGTGCAGGTAGAACCAGACCCTGCAGGAGGGCCTCACAGTCCCTGTTCTCACGAACTCTGGGGTCAACTTGGTTTTGCCCTGGGCAAAGGGAGGGGAAAAGAGGCCTCTCCGGGTTGGTCTCTTCTAGCCTCCGTGGTCACAGTGGTGGCTACGGTAATGTCAGCTAACGGTTTGGAAGCCCGGCACCTTCACTGATACTGTTTTAGCTGTTCTTCAGCATGTGAAAGAACTGTTTCAGCAGCCCCTTCCCTAAATGGGGAGATGAAGTCAGGGGACACGTTCAGGTTCACTCTGCTACTACGGCTAAGGGGCTCCAGCCAGCACCCAAAGCTCACACACACATCCTGGAGCAGACGGAAGGGACGTGAACATCCAAACCCGATCTGCTACCATCAGATGGTCATGCCCAGCTCTGCAAGCCTGTGTCCGGCCTCCGGGGTCCTCACTGATGGGTACTGATGCTGACCAATCAGATTCCAGTCCGGAGGAATCTTTCAAGACCACTCCTGAGTTCCTGGCTTTGGTAAGGAGGCAGTCTACTCTCCATTCCTGAGCGCCTTCCCCTGAGCCCTTCATCCCTGGCCCGAGAGAATGTCACGCCTGTGCTCCATCAGGATCCCCCCTCAGTGGGAATCCTGGAGTCCCAACACCCAGGGGCTCTGCAGAGATTGCAGCTCCCAGTGAAGCCAGCAACCTCTTTGCCCTGCAGCTTCTGCTGCCCATTGTGCCAGCTCCATGTGAGTGGTTCAGACCCCCTTGGAGTGCTAGGTTCCCCCTTAGGCCAAGTTTTCCCCTATACCTTCTCAGGGGAGAGCCAAGGGCAACATCCCAAGGAGACTTTTGGAGGGAGGAAGGCAGCCACCTCTTTCCCAATGAAGGAGAGCATTGACTTCCTCCCTCTGATCCAGCCTATCACACCCTTCTGGGAACCCCGACATAGCAGGAGAAGGCCCTGTGCCTGCCAGCTATGACCACCTTCCTCTGATGTACGGTCCCTCATACTTGGCAGAACATTCGAGAGGCGAATGCTGTTGGAGACCAGGAGCCAAAGAGGAGGCAGGACCCATCAGCACCAATAATAGCACAAAAGCCCTCCCACTTGTCAAGTATGAAACCCTCGTAGGAGCTGTTCCATCGTTTGGGTCCCATCACCATCCTGTTTGTGGGAAAGCCAGGTGCTTTATGTTCACTTATTTGCAAAGAAACTGAGGGCCAAAGGGAGGAGAGACCTCTGCTAGGTTCCCTCAGCCCTGAACTTGAACTTGGGCTGGGCATCTCATCCAGGCTGTGGTGGGCAGCCTGGTGCCCACCAATGGTTACTCAGTAGCATCCTCCCTGCTTCCTGGGCATTAGATAGAACTCACTTCCCAGCCCTCTCTGAGCTCTTCTGGGACCAAGATTTCTCCAAAGCAATGGATATCCAAGTTCTAGTTCCCCTTCCGTGCTGGGATGCAGCCACGTGAGACCCTAGGGATGGGGGAATCATAAGATGGGAGAGAGCCTGGGTGCCTAGAGTCACCTACAGACCAGGCCATCACCTGGGACATAAACCTCTACTGTGTTTGAGCCAATATAACTTTGAAGATCCATAGCCTGGCCCACCCTGTTGTGCATGCTCGTGTGTGCACACACACACACATACACACGAAGTATTTAATCGTGTATGTTTTGTGCATTCAGGGCAAGGGGGAGAAAATGATGTAAAGCTGCCTATTTAACAGTCCCTGCCCTCAAGGAGGATACAGTATAGTTGGAGAGATGAGGCTGACACGGGTGACAGGTGTTTAGCCAGGCTCCACTAAGCGTGATTGAAATGAGTAAGGCTACTGACTTAGGGAAGGCGTCTCTGATTCTGCTGAATATCAGGTGCTCAGGCTTTAAGGACAGGGAGGATTTGGTTAACAGAGTGGAGGGGCTGGGCCTTCCCGGAAGGAAGGACAGTGGAATAAAGGCTTGTCTGCAGACAGTGCATTCCAGGGCTTCTCTGGATCAGCTGAAGCCCCCAGGCTGTTGCGCTAGGTCCTCCTTCCAGCCTTCATGCAGGACATGCCTCGGGGGTGAGGCTGCTGCGGCTGGAAGCTGGGGAGCCGGGGGTGTCTTGGGCTTCGACCTCGCACACCTCTTGGGGTCCTGGGTCCTTCCCATCCCTCCAGGACAGCCATTCCCCGAGGTGCCCAGGGCCGCTGTGGCACAAGCTCAGTGAGAAGTTGGCTCACTCCAAGAGCTCCTCCAGACCCAGGCTTTCTGGGGGAAATCCCTCCATCCCTGGAGTGGAGGGCTGGCTCCAAAGCCGCTCTAAGGTGGACTTGTGTTGGTCCCCTTCTCCCTTCTGGGTCCCTCCAGGTCTAAAATCCCAGGGTTTTTTGGAGCTAGGAAGGAGGGCCAGAACTCTTGTTCCAGGAGTTGGGTGGAGCGGGTGGGAGGTTTAGAGGACCCACCTGACCTCTGACCTCGACTCCCAGGCCACCCTGGGCGGGCCCTTTTTGGCCCTTGGGTCTCAGTTGTCCCCTGTGGGATCCAGCTCCACAGCAGGACCAGTGGGCGCTGTGCCGTTAGTGGGGGAAGGAAGAGCACGGTATGATTCCCTGGCTGGTCCCCAGGGGCCTGTGCCCGGGGGTGTTTGTGCTGCTCTCAGAAGATCCTAGAGACTCCTCCACTGTGAGGAGAAGACAAGGTCGGGGGGCGGCTGGTGGTGGGCTCAGGACGGGGCTGCCTGCTGCTGTTACCTGGAAGCTGAGCTGCTGTGGTCTGCTTGCCCCCTGCCCTCTGTCTCAGACAAGCCTCTGCCAGACAGCTGTGGGGGGGCCTGTCTCCCGACCCGCAGGCTCTCTAGCATCAGCCCTCAGATGGGAACCCCAGGAACCTGCGTCCTCTCTGCTGTGCCTCTGCTGTCATCTCTCCTCTGAGGACCGTTCCAGGCATGGGGGCCCCTGAGCCTGGCTCCCTCCCACCCCCCAAGGACAGAAGTCGAGGCCCCAGACCAGGTGAGCACTAGGGCATCAGGTCCTCTGGGCTCTCACCTGCCTTGGGGCCCACAGCAAACCTGGGAACCCCTTGGGCACCAGGACCAACCACACCATGTGAAGCGAAAATGGAGTCCACGGCACAGGCCTGAAAGGGGAGGCCTGGCCCGGCAGGCCTGGCCACATGAAACCGCAGGGGCCCAGGTCCCTGTGAGCCAATGGAGTTCCAAGGGAAGCTCAGTTATGGTGAGTTGCTTGGAAGGGGAAAGGCTTCCAGGGGACCTGATGATCGACTTTAAATCAGTAGTTCTTGGGGCTTCCCTCGTGGCCCAGTGGTTAATCCCTCTGCCAAGGTAGGAGACAACAAGTTTGATCCCTGGTCGGAGAAGCTCCCACACGTCGGGGAGCAACCAGGTCTGTGCACCACTATTGAGCCCTGTGCTCCAGAGTCCAGGTACTGCAACTGCTGAGCCCACACGCTGCAGCCACGGAAGCCTGTGTGCCTCAGAGCCTGTGCTCCACAGCCGGAGAAGCCAGCTAGTGAGAAGCCCGCGACCACAGCCAGATAACAGCCCCTGCTTGCCACAACTGGCGACATGCCCGCGCAGCAACAAAGACCCAGCACAGCCAAAAATAAAGAAATAAATTCTTTTAAAATAACAGATCTAACGGTTCTCAACCTTTGCATATTAGGGTCACTTTTCAAAGTTCGGAAGCCTCGGCTCTACCTGTGAAGTCTGAGTTTGCAGGCTGGGGTGGGGTCCTGGCGTCTGCTTTTGCTGGAGGTCCTGGTGCACAGCTGGGGCTGAGGGGCTTGTACCTGGCCTCCCTCCCCCCCTAATTAAGGTGCTGTGATTCGTGGTCTCTATAGCAGGCAGGGCTCTTCTCTCTACACACGGTGGTGTGCTGTAGGGTGGCTTTCAGAAAGTAAAGTCTGTGTCCACACGGCTAGGGAGAGAGGACTGTCTGAACTGTAGAACAGAGAGAGGGTAGCTGGTCCCGGGGTTCTTGTCTGGTCCCTGAGTCCTTGCCTGGGCTCTGGGTAGGATGCACAGAGGTCTGGAATTCCCAGACTCTGCCTCCGTGAAGGCCAGCCTGTCTCCAGTGATGCTCCTGTTCATCAGCAGAGCCTGGCTCTAAGCTGGATCCCACCAGCTCCCTGTGATGACTCTAGTCATGAGGCATCTGGGCCCTTCACCCAAATCCTCCGCGACCACCTGCTTCCACTTAACAAGAGGGCCTGTGGGCAAGTTGCCGTGGGAGGGCAGTTGGCCTGCTGGGGGCGAGGGCCTCATTCTCAGCTTTGCTAACTCCACATTGGTCCACGAGGGGGTTTTCATCCACAGGGAAGGGTCAACCATCTTTCCAGGGAATGAGGGTGCTGCCACCATGGAGCAGTCACTGACCTGGCTCACCCAGCGGGTGCGGCCTTCCCCTTCCCCACCCTACGAGCGAGCAGGTGACGTTCTCAGCACTGGACCCTACTCACGTTTACTTGGATGCTTTCTACTTCATCCTCCCTCATTTTACTGCCAACATTTTTTTTTATCACTCTCCAACTTCCAGAGTCTTTTTAGTCAATAGAAATGAATTAGAGAGCTAAGATACTGTGCTTATTAAGGAAGAGACTATCCAGGAAGCTCCTAACACAGTGCCTGGTTAGAGAAGGAAACCTCCCCATCACCCCTTCCCAAAGCCTCATACAACACAAGTGAAGCCTGACTGTTCTCAGCGAGCTCTTTTCTCTCTGTACCCTAAGCCCTTCTTGCTTTCTGCAGGTGACGTTCTCAGCACTGGACCCTACTCACGTTTACTTGGATGCTTTCTACTTCATCCTCCCTCATTTTACTGCCAACATTTTTTTTTATCACTCTCCAACTTCCAGAGTCTTTTTAGTCAATAGAAATGAATTAGAGAGCTAAGATACTGTGCTTATTAAGGAAGAGACTATCCAGGAAGCTCCTAACACAGTGCCTGGTTAGAGAAGGAAACCTCCCCATCACCCCTTCCCAAAGCCTCATACAACACAAGTGAAGCCTGACTGTTCTCAGCGAGCTCTTTTCTCTCTGTACCCTAAGCCCTTCTTGCTTTCAGTTCCTGATCAGGCAGGAGCTAATGGAGAGAAGGATCCCGCTGTGTTTTGAGTGTCAGGAAACAATCAGCTGCAGAGTCAACATTTTCATCACTGCAAGTGGATAATCCAAGTGCAGGTAATTGAGAACTGGGTTGCAGGCACAGCAACGATCGCCTTCAAAGGCTAATTACCGTTGACTTGAATATTCTAGGCACCTTACACAGAAGCAATACACTTTACACATGGCTGGGACTTCATTTCGAAATTGGGTCCCTGATTTAAATTTATCTTACAACTTATTTCTATACAGTAAACCCTATTCCCCACCCCCTCAAATCCACAGTAACAATGCTGTGAAATGGACAGAGCACCAAATTACATAATAGGCAGTGTGGTCTAATCCTAGAGTCTCCTAGTACAGGTATCACCCAAGGTTACTGAGTCTCTTTGATCTCTGGCCCAGGAGCTGGACCTGGAGTAGTGTTCTCTGGTCCTGGTCCATGGCCTGGCTGGACCAAAATCACCTGGAGGGTGTTTTACAAAGTACTGATATTCTGGTCCTACCTTTAGATTGCCTAATTCAACAGCTCTTGGTAGGGCCTGAGCATCAATATGTTAAAAAAAACCCCACAGTGATTTTCATGCTTGGGAACTGTGGGGCCAAGGGAGATCTTCTTGTCCTACTTGTCCCATTGGAGGCCTTTACCCCTCCTTACTGAGACCCTTACTCCTCTTGGCTTCCATGATGGCATTTTATCCTGATTCCGACCCCCCTCCCCACCGCCACACCTTCTCCCTCTCCTTTCCTGATTCCTTTCTTCTGTTCTACATCTAAATAGGGGTACACCACAATGTCCTAAACCTCCTTCTCTATCTAGACTCTCTCCTTTGGTTTCTGTATCTACTTTCAGGGCTTTAAATCCCACCCATCTGCCAACAACTTCCCAGGCCTGAATCTGTAGCCCTAATCATCCCAAAGTAAGAAAAGAACTGCCTACTGTTCCCCTCTACCTGGATGTCTAACAGTCATTTCAAGGTAACATGTCCACAACAGAACCTAGCATTCCAACCTGTTTCTTCCAGCCTTCCTAGTCTCCATAAATCTACTCTATTTCCATTTTAACCTAGTCAGGTGCTAGTCCCCAAATACATGCATTAGCCTTTTCTCTTTGCCCTTATCCAGTCATTGGCAAGTCTTGCTCACTTCATCAACAAATGTACCCCAGATCCGCCTGCTTCTCTCCAAGTGTATCGCTGCATGCTGCAACAGTGAAATATCTTGTGTGCTGTGAGACCCAGCACAGCCAAGTAAATTTCAAAATTGAGTCAAATAAATAAATGAATATTAAAAAAATACCCAAAACTCACTAAAAATATTTTTTCAAATTGTGTAACAAGTTAAAAAAATTAAAAATGAACATTCTCTATCCAAAAGAAGAATATTGAATAATTATGTATTCCGTGTACAAGTTTTGTGGAGCGCAAGAAGGTGGCTTTGAATATAGAGTAATTGAGGAAGAGTTTCACTGCTTCCTGTAGCCACTGAGCTTTCTGGATGTTTCCGGCTTCAAAGCTCTGCTTCTAGGAGACACGGTGAATTCCATGGAAACAGGGACCAGGCCTCACTCATCTTTAGATGCTCCCAGAGCTCAGGGTTTTCCTGAGCTTTACAGATGCTGGTGAAGAGCATGAGTGGAGAGTCTTCTCCTGGGCTAAGGAAGGAACTGGATGAGGAGGAGGAAGGAATGTGATGAGGAGGCTGGGGGATGCTGTGAGCACTTGGCTGGCTCTGGGTTAGCTTTGTCCTCTACTGTCTGGGTTGGCTGCCTCCAAAGCTCCTTTCTATCCTTCGTTGTACATAGTGAAAACCATGCAAAGTCCCCAGCACCTGTCCCCCTGGGGTGCCACCTCCAGGAACTTGAGGTCAATGTTAGCTCTACGGGCGGTCTGGCCAGGAGGCAGAGTGAGACCCATGCGTGGTTAAGTCTGGACTGTGTGTGCACTCTGTGACCTCAGGCAGGTGCTCATCTCTCCGTTTCTCCATTTCTTTCTCCATAAAAAGGAATAATTCATAGTCAGAGGTGCTCACGGGATTGCTGTGATGATGAACTGAGAAAAGGGAAAGATCTTTGTGGGGTACCCTGCACACAGTAGTTGCTCAATAAGTGTCAGTCATTTTAATCATTACTGAGAGTTGCAGCCTTGAACTGGGACCTGGGTCCCAGGATCCTCTGCCTAGAATTTCCTCGTCCCTTCCTACCCTTTGCAGCCACAGGCAAGTCACCTGGAGCCTTCCTCGTCTCTGCTTCTTTTTTCTTTTCTTTTTTTTTTTTTTTTTTTACAACCAGGATAATGATAGCTCCCCTTCCTTCCAGCACTGCTGTGTGGATTAATTAGTGTTAATTAATGGGCTTTGGAAATGAAAAGCACCTAGGTAAGTGCTGATCATGATTATTAATGGGAACCATGAACCTAGAGAAGACGTCGTACAGGGTCCTAAAATTATACAGATTACAGAACAATGACAGGAGTTGAGAAAGTGGCTATTAAGCTCTGAGGCTGGGGCCCCAGGTCTGCCAGCCTGCCAAGGTCTTCAAACAAGAACAAAAAACTCGCATTCGCACGCAAAATTCCGTGGTGAGCCAAGGAGGTGGAGTACCTTTAGCAAATGTCACAGACTGGAAGGGACCATTGAAGGTGGCTGAACCAAGGTTGTCTCCTCGGAGAACTCGGCCCTTCCGCCCCTTTGAAGAACGTGCGGGGCCTGTGGGCTTTGAGGCAGGAAGGGACTCCCCACCAGAGTAATCATAAGAAGAGTCACAATATATTGCTTACTACCCATGAAAGTGTAGTCTTCTAGCAAACGACAGGCATTAGGATTTTACATGAATGCATCCTCTGTTTTTTTGGAGGCGTCAGCTTTAACGAGGTACAATCTACATTCGGTTATGGTATAACTCACCCTTTCAGTGTGCCGTTCTAAAAATCTGGACTAACACTGATAGTCTTGTAAACACCACCATAATCAGGATACAGAAGAATCTCGTCACCGGCCAAACTCCTTCAATCCCTTTGTGGTCATCCCCACCACCAGCTCCTGGGAGCCACTGATCTGTTTTCTGTCCTTGTAGTCTTGCCTTTTCCGGAATGTCATATAAATGGAATTATACAGCAGGTAGCCTTTCGAGACTGGCTTCTTTCACCGAGTACAATGCATCTGAGCATAATGCATTGAGATTAATGCATGTAAAATCCACACACTGAGAATTTTACAAGCACGCGTTATCTCTTTTTATCCTCAAGACAATTCTGAATTACGTGCTATTCTTATCCCCATTTTATAGACACGGAAATTGAGGTTTAGAAATGTTAGCTAACTTGATGAAGGTCACTCAGCTGGTAAGTTAACTGGAACTAGGATTTCAACTCAGATTTTTGATCTCAAAGCCCATGGATTTAATCACTGTAACACTCCCTCAGCAGAGCAGGGTATAGTCTTTCTAGAAACCTGTGAACACAGCAGACTTGGTTCATGGTTCGAATTGATCCTGCTCTCTTTTTCCAGAGACTCTTCTTGTTCTCTGAGTTCATTCCTTTTGCCTCAAACTTCACTTCTTGTGTATGAATTAGAGACCCACACCTGACCCCTAGGTTACAACTTCCTGTAAGACAGCACAGTTCTCAAGGAGGTCTCTGGATCAAGTAAGAGCAAGCTCATTTTGAGAAGACAGGGTGAGTGCAGGGGACAAGAAAGGCGTCAAGGACTTGCAGAAGAGGAAGGTTAAGTTCCCTTTCTTGGGAGAATCACAGCCTGCTTTCTTTTGGACTCAGTGTCTAAATTCATCTCAGCTGCTGCTTTGTTGATCTGGGGCTCTGCCTCCATTTACAAGTCCAGTGGGATCTGGGGGTGCAGTGTGGTTTGAAACCACAAAACCCTTCTCCATTTCTTTGGAGAAGTGCTGACGGGAGCTGTGGAAGGCAGCATTGATACGGACTCAGCAATTAGTACACCAACAAAGGCATTTTCCTTGCACTGGGTCCCTGATGACCTCGCTGGTGGAGAGAGGGATGAGCCGGTTTCCACAGCCCATGTGACCCTTTTCTCTACCCACCCCTCCCACTATATCAACAATTATTAAGATGTGCATGAAAGTGCATTGACCTAGTTGGAGGTTTCATAAATATAAATAAATTAAATGGTTATGCCTAAGGATGCCTGGGGAAGCATGTGGGGAGGAAGGGGGAGGGTTGCTCATGGTTGGATGGAGAATGAGGGGCCCGCAAGCCTACTGAGTGAAAACCAGAGAGGACCAGACTCTAAGGGAGAGGAAGGAAGCCACAGGGCCCGGCCTCAGTGCCAGGACCCTCCGTTTCTGGGGCTGGCTGAGCTTGGTGCCCTGGCTAGCGGATCATGTCTGTGCCTGGATGTGGGTTCCCATGGGCCCCAGTGCCGCTGGGTGGGGCCCGCACAGTGGGGTGGGCCCCTAAAAGCCCCGACTAACGACTTCTGGCCACAGGAGTCTGGTTAGTTTACCCCAGTGTGGTGGAAAGAAAGAGGTTCTATTTGTGCTTTGAAATAAATAAGGTTGAAGGTTCTGAAGCTTAGGCTTTTCAGTACTGATTTTCAAGAGGGAAAGGGGACCAGAAGATGTTCCCAGCCCTTCACCCTTTCCAGAATCCATTCACATCATGATCTCATTTCATTCTTACAACAACTTTTCACAGGAGGCAGGGATGTTATTAACACAGTCATTCTCATTTTACAGATGAGGACACTGAGGCCCAGAAAGATGAAGCGAGTGATTCACGGTCACCCAGTGACTAGGTGGTTTTCTGATCCATGAAACCATGGCCTTTTCCTTCTCCACATTGCTCTGAGGGGTCTGAACAGTCTTGGGATCCTTGCCCCTCATTTCTTCTTCCCTATCAGTGCCTCTTCCATCACCAGACTGTTCACATTAGTACTGATTTTCAAGAGGGAAAGGGGACCAGAAGATGTTCCCAGCCCTTCACTCTTTCCAGAATCCATTCACATCATGATCTCATTTCATTCTTACAACAACTTTTCACAGGAGGCAGGGATGTTATTAACACAGTCATTCTCATTTTACAGATGAGGACACTGAGGCCCAGAAAGATGAAGCGAGTGATTCACGGTCACCCAGTGACTAGGTGGTTTTCTGATCCATGAAACCATGGCCTTTTCCTTCTCCACATTGCTCTGAGGGGTCTGAACAGTCTTGGGATCCTTGCCCCTCATTTCTTCTTCCCTATCAGTGCCTCTTCCATCACCAGACTGTTCACATCTGAGTCTCCTTGCCTCTGTGTCTGCCCCTTTTCAGTTCCTCTGCTTACCCTTCTGTCACCCATATCTTCTCAATACTGCTCCCACCTCAGCAACCCTCTACTCAAGAGTCCTCTGCTCCCCTCTCTCTAAGGGATGCTCTCCAAAGTGTAAGCCTGCCTGTTCAGCCTCCACAGCCTAATCCACCTCACCCCCATGTGAATTCTCTACCCATCTCAATCCAAATACCTGCCAGCCTGCAAGGCTCAGCTGCAGCCCCAGCTCTTTGGGTGACTTTCCTGATGCTGCCAGCCCACACTGCTGTCTCCCTTATCCCCCGTCACAGCGCCATTACCCTTGGCCTTGCATTGTTAGCCACGCCACTCCAAGTCCCTGTCTGCCTGCGCCCCCCGATTAGCCTGTGATCTGTAAGCATCTGACACCATAGCCCCAGACCCCTCCTTAACCCCACTTCCTTGTGACAGGTCATGCCCTCTCCACATCTTCCTCCACTACATGGGAGGCGGCTGAACCCAGAGATCTTAGACGTCCTTTCCAACCCCACATTCCCCATGATGGGTGAGGGATGCTGGACCCCTTCAGACAGTGGGGAAAAAGGACTGATGGTATAGCATGGCTCTTCTCCAGGAATTTGCATTTTAACAGGTATGACGCTTTCAGGAAAGGAAAGAAGCTCTGACGTTTTGGGTGGGGGTGGGGGCTTCTCAGTGCCCTGTCGGGGGTCATCTCCTCATGGCCAAGGGCCAAGCCTGCTTTGTGGAGATTATTCTACTCCCCACTGCCTTTTCCCTATCTCCCCATGCAACATTAAGGGACCCTCAGGGAACTAAGAAAATAGAAACACATTTAAATTCTTTTCCGCTTCTTCCTCTTGCATTCAGATGACTGACTCATGCTGGCCTCATCTCCCTGTCTCTAACTTTGGGTTCTAACCCTGAGGGGCAGGGATCCTGGCTTTGTTCTAGCTCCATTTCTACATGGAGACTCAGATGCCAGGATCTCAGTCTAATTCACCACTTGCCTTACACCTCCACTCCCACCCCACCAGGTGAAGAGTCCTACCACTCCTGCAGGGTGTGGAACAGGGGGAGGAGAGGCAAACTCAATCCTGAGATGGGGCATTTGGTGGCTCAGATGGTAAAGAATCTGCCTGCAAAGCAGAAGACCCAGAAGATCCGCTGGGTCAGAAAGATCCCCTGGAGAAAGGAATGGCTACCCACTCTAGTATTCTTGCCTGGAGAATTTCATGGACAGAGGAGCCTGTGGGCTACACTCCATGGTGTGTCACAAAGAGTTGGACAAGACTGAGCAACTAACATTTTCACTTTCTTCTTCACTAACCAATCTCAAAGCTGAGCTGGAAAGCAAGGTATCTGTCTGCCATTGGACCTATATCAAGGAATTGCCTGGGACCAGGTTTGCCCAGATCCAGAGAGTGCCCTTTGGATGCCTGGTGGAATCAATGAGATTTGCTTAGGGTGAAACTAGATTGCTTCTGTCTCCACCTTTCAGGGTCCTCAGAGCAACATTCTCAGGGTCTGGGTGGCTCCTGGCATGTCTACTATTTGTCCCATGTTCTAAGTCAGGAAAAATCAATATGCAGTCGTCCCCAATGAACAGAGAAGGTATGGCACATTCACGTGCAGTGCAGAAGAAAAGAGCAGGGGCCAGGTCAGGGCACTCAGCCTCCTCCTCTGTAGACTGATTTGACAGCAGGACTGACCTCACTGAGTTGTTGGGAGGATGAGGCACAGGGCTGGTCGGAAGAAAATGTTACCTCTTGTTACTATAACATGACTTAGAGCCAGAGCAAAGATTACGAGTTAGTAATGGATGGCCTGACCATTTGCTACTGTTTCATTTTGATGATACTGTCCAGATTATTTCTGCCAATATTCTACCCCGGGATTATTCTGGGCTTCCTCTCTTCACAGTCATTCAATATTTCCATGTGACTCATCTCATCCTGATGCTCAGCAAAACAGAATTAGGAATTCATATTTTCGACCCCCTAAAGTGCATTTCAAATCAAATGGAGATGATTTTGGGGGAGTCATCTGTTGTCTCAAGTGAGTGGTTTCATAGTTCTACAAATACATCTGTACAAGTACATAAACAGAGTGGTATTTTGGGGATGTCATTGGGACTCTGGGGTCGTACAGCTGACTTCTAAGAGCACCCCCTGTTGGTCTTCACCGAGCTGTGCTGTAGGAGGTGGCAGCAGGACAAGACTGGTAGCAAAACGGGTGCATTCTGTCGAGGAGCTCAGGGAGTGCGAGTCACCAGGGCAGGGGGCCCCCATTCATTCCTGGAGGCTGAGCTGAAATGTCACTTCCTCTGTAAAACCTTCTTGGCCAATTTCCTGTCAGAATGAATCACACCTTTCCATGTTCTCATAGCATTTGCGTTTATACCATGGGTCTGTCCCCTCCAGCACCCTGAGGGCAGGATGCTCCCTGATTTATCCGGGTGTTCTGAGTATCCAGCACCATGCCTAGAGCAGGAGAGCCTCTCAGTAAATGTTTGCTGATAATGGCATGAATGCCCTTGGTGTGACTGGCCACTTTTAGAAGCTTAGAATCCAGGAGGCGAGACCTGAGAGCCAGTTGGATCAACCTCCTCCTTTTACAGAAACTAGGGAGGGGAAGGGACATCCCCAAGGTCACACAGTTGGTGGCAGAGCTAGGATGAGAATGCAGGGCTCTTGACTCTGGACCTGGAGCTCTGTTCTCTGCACCTTGCAGCTGCCTGCTTCCCACCTTATCTGCTCTTCCATCTGTGGACATAAGAGCATGATCTGGGCACTTTGGATGGGGAAACTGGGGACCCCACCCCCAAGGTACAGGACAGAGGCATTCCTTCATATCTCCCATTGTGACCCCACAAGGTAGCCATCTGAATGCAGGAGGGCCCCCTACCCCCTTGCAACATCCCAGTGGGAAGACCAACATTTGTAACTTCCTAGCCCCTAGGTTTAGGGCAGCCTGACCTTTAACCCCCACCGAAGTAGGGTACCACTTCTAATAAAGCTCACCCTGGGCTAAGAATGCATCTCACTCCTTCTCCTTCCCCCAAGTCAGTCCTGGCAAAGACACCTTCTTTTTTCCATGTTCTCTTTCCAGATACCCTATTGCCTACGCTCCAAATACACATCCCACTGGTCCTTTGGGCAGACTGAAGCTTGCCGTGAGACACAAAATCTAAATCTTGAACCTTTTCAGGAGATCAGAGAGTCCACAGCAGCACTGGAATGAACCCTGTTCTCTCCAGTTCCCATTTCCCTTCCTGAAGCAATAGCTGGGGTCTCAGTGGTGCTGCGGAGGGGGCTGACAGCACAGGGTAGGCAGAACTCTCCCCAGGGTTCTTTCCTGACAGGCCTTTCTGCTTCTCTCCCCTTCCAGGGATGTCCTGGCAACTGCAGAAGGACTTACCCTTGATGCCTGCCCCTTCTAGCTCCCCAGTCTTTAGCCTCACTTCTCTTTGGCTAGAGGGGAAATGCTGGAGGGAAGGGGCCCAATGTGCTCAATCAAGAAAATTGAGGGAAGGTCTCCTGCAAGGCTCTTTGGGTCTAGGGAGCCAGCCAGAACTTTCCAGAGAGGCAGGCTTCCCTCTTTCCGTCCAGCCCATGCTTCTGTGATGGGTTTCTAAGGGCAGGGAAGAGGCTTCAGATTGCAGCCTTTCCAAGAGCTGGGTGATACAGTGCTTTCTTATCCACCAAAGGACATTGACTGAGGTTGATTCCTGGGGGAGAAACCATTCTCTGAACTTAGGATGACATCTCCCAGGGTTTCAGTGATCTGGCATCTGGCACCTTAGTTTTGCGGGGTAAAGATCGCCCAGTGTCAAGGCCAAGCTCACCTTTCTGGAGCACAGTGATTATCACAAGGTGTGAGGCCTCTTGGGGTTCTAGCCAACAGCCTCCTACAGTCCTATCTGATCTCATCCTCCAGGACAGACATACAGTCAGGGTGGCCCTTTCCTGGACAAGTTCTTTGGGCAGGTGGCCACATGCCATGGCATCCATCCAACTTTTTCCAGGAGTCATTCCTATTGCTGCCACCCCTGGGGATGCCTTCTGAGGCCAAGACTTGTCACCACTGCCTTCACTTGTCTGGGTAACCAAGATAGCTACGTGCCAGGCAATGAATCAGTGCTACAAGCATCTCATTTAATTCTCTCTCAAAAAAAAATCCTGTGATGCAGACACTATTATTATCTCTATTTAATAGTTGAAGAAATTGAGAGTGAAAGGAGGTGAGTAACTTGCTCAAAGTCAGCCAGTTAGGAGATGCTAAAACCTGGGTTTCCGTGAGGCAGGGTCTTGACACCCAGATCCATGTCCCTTCCAACCTCCCTCATGCACCTTCCACTCTCCGTTCCCCCGCCACCACCTCGCTTCTCTGTGACCCTGCGATTTGCCTCCCAGCACCTGCTCCGCTCCCCAGCCTCACTGCAGGTCTGAGGGATGTAAAAAGTGCCGTCAGCCTGGTCCCGGCTCTGAGTGTTGATGACATCTCCATGTCATCCCCCACCGCCCGCCTCCTCCAGGGAGCCTGGGACCCCAGACGGAGGAGCTGCCTGTCAGAGCTGAGTCAGACCAATGTTCTCCAAGTCTCTCTGCAGCCTGGAGCCCTGGCTGTCCCGCAGAGCCGTCACTGAGATGATGAGCGAACGGGGCAGGGGACAGAATCGGAGCAGTTACTCCTCTGGGAGCGGAGATTGAAAGGGAAGGAATTGCAAATTTTAAAAAAGGCTCCCTTGGTTTTCAGGATTTCACACCGCCTCTGTGTCCCTTATTCCCACCTGACCGAGAGGCAGAGGCAGAGCAAGCCTGCGCAATGGGGGCCTTTCAAGGGCTCCCCCTCGGTGGGGTAGGGGTCAGTGGGAGGGCTGTGCAGAGTTTCCTTGGGCCTGAAGGTCCCTGCCCTTCTTTATCCAGGATTCAGATCTTGAGGTCTGACCTCTGGGACTTGGTGACGCTATCATTCTAAACCTCTGGGTAACCTCTCACCACTGGGGATGACAAAATACATTATATTTACTTCACAAACACGGACACTGCACTTCAGCGAGGCAGGTGCCATTCTAAGCACATTGGTGATATGAGCTCATTTAATCCCATGACAACCCTCTGGGCCAGGTTCCCACTGTTCCCTTATTTTGAGAGTGAGGAAGCTGAGGCACTCAGGGGACATAGCTTGAAGCTGGCAGGTCTGAGAGCGGCCCAGGCCATCTGGCACCAGGGTCTGGGTCTTACACACCCCTGAGGCTGCTGTTTTTGTCAGCAGCTCCTCCTGGGAGGACGCTGTGTGCTGGTATTGCAGCCTTCCCTTCTCTGGGACAAAAGGGTACATTCACTGAGGTCCAAGTGCCCCCCTGGTCATGGGAAGGCCATCACTTCTGGTTTTCTTTCTGACCTTAGGTAGCCCGTGCAGACTGCAGGGGCAAATTAACCCAGGCTAACACAAGCTGCAGTTCCCACACAAAGCCGTGATGACAAAGCCCTCCTCCCCAAGGCCCCTGAGCAGGCACATCGAGGGGCAAGAACTATTTTGTAGGTTATTCTGCAAACACATATGTACCCTGGATGTTGGCAAGGCAGAGCCGGAGCCTTCAAACCCCACAGCCTCAGCTCGGCTGCTGGAGAAAGCTCTGAAGTACACTGTCGTCAAGGGACTGTCGAGCACGAAACATTTGAGACGCTTCTAGCCAAACAGAAGGATCCAGTAGGGCGGGGTAGGGGAGGTTGCGACCCAAATGTTGACATCAATGCCCAGGATGGGAAGCGGATGTGTGAGGTTGCCTGTCTCCAACCTCACAGCCCCCGACCCCCTTGGATCCTTCTCGCTTTCTTCTTCTTCCTCCCATCTCCCTCCTGCTCTGACAATCGGGGAACATCATGCAGGATCAGGGGACCCTGCTGCCATCTGTAGAGAGGAAAATGAGCCTCATCGACCCAAATAAATAAAATAAGCACACACAGGGGGAGAGTGACTGCTGCAAAGAACAGGGCACGGTTTTCAGAGATTCACACAGGGAGGGCTGGGGTTGTGGACTCAGAGGCCCCCACTTGGGCTGACTCCAAGCCTTGGATGTGACTTGGGAAGGGAGTGGCAGCTTCCTCCTTCACCACGATCAAATGCAAGCGTGAGGGGGTCATAAATACAGAGAAGCGATGACAGACATCATTGCGTATTAAAATGTAAGCAACCGGCCCTGTCTCCTGCCCACGTCCCCAGCTGCCCTGGAGAGGACTGCTAGACCAAGCTGGATCAGATGCACGGGCAGACCTTCCTCCTGTCAGCCAGCTATTCATTTATTCAAAACAAACACGCACGCAAACTCTTTTTATTCTAGGTGAACAAAGCAAACATATTCCGCAGGCAGAACACCCCCCGCCAACCTCCCCCAACTCAATGTGTTTTCATTAATATAAATTGTTTGCAGTAGGCAAATTAATTCTAGAAATGGTTTTTAGACACGGCAAATCGTTCTTGTAAAGCAGAAGATGCGGGAGAGCCCTCTGCATTTCCGTATGCACCAGGGATCTTGGGTAAATATAATAATGTTGCTAATGGTAATCGATGCTTATTACAATGGCCAGGCTTAACGACCTGAAGCACTTAGAGCTGATGGGAGTGGATGGATCCAGGTTTTGTGTTGCATAGACCCTTGGGAGTGGGGTAAGTGACAGGAGGTACAGAAGGCTTAAATCAGGGGCGTTCCTAGCATATTTTAAAAACTTGTCTTTGTCTTAGTTGCCCTTTTTGAGGTTGACATCAACAAGGCACACAGGCATAGACCCATTCTACAGGTGAAAGAGTGAGGCCACAAGAGGAGAAGTGATTTGCTTGCTGGCTAATAATTAAGCAGGGGTCTTAGTAAAGCCTGGACTAATATGACCTTAGTTTAAACCTCCTCTCCTTCCATTGTACCAGGGCTCTTAGACTTCAGAGACTGGGTCACACTAGGAATTTTTTTGCTTATCCAAATACCTCTGTATGATTATTTATTTAACATTTTTCCCCAAATCAACCTTAAAATTGCCAAACATTTTTGCCTGGCTTCATTCACTGTGATGATATCTATGAAATCATGGGCTTGATGTACAATTTTGACATTTTGAAATGAAGATTAGAATAAATACATTAGTTCTCTTTTTGTTGTTGTAATGCTTATCTATCCCATAGAATTGCCATGTGAACCACATTTTGGGAAGCACTGACTTATACCCCAAAGCAGTAGCCTGGAATGTCTTTCAGCTGTCATTAACTGACTTCCCTGCCCCAACACCTGCCAGGAAGGATCGTTCCTCCCACAGAAGTCTTCCCAGGGGTTAGCAGCAGGTCCTCTTCACACCTATGACCCTGCCATAGCCTAGAGGAAGGGCATGAGGCTGAAGGCAGAATACTGTCCGAGTTCCCGGTGGGTCTGGGGATCGGGGAGTTAAGAGCCGCTGTAGAAAGATCACACTCTAATAGGAGAGTGCCATTGGCAGGGTGGGGGCCAAGCTTTGGGGAGTCACAGCAATGGTTAAGAGACACATGGCCATAAATCCCAAAGACCCTCAGTTTCAGACTGACTGCTGTATGAAGACAATGGAGTACTGTTGATTCTATAAGCAGTGATAATGACCACATGGTTCCACGCGTGCCTGCTCAGTCACTTCAGTCGTGTCCGACTTGCTGTGACCCTGTGGGCCATAGCCCACCAGGCCCCTCTGTCCATGGAATTCTCCAGGCAAGAATACTGCAGTGGGTTGCCATGCCCTCCTCCAGGGGATCTTCCTGACCCAGGGACTGAACCTGTGTCTCCTGCAGCTCCTGCATTGTGGGTGGATTCTTTGCCTGGGAAGCCAATGGTTCTATGGGAAATGGCCATATTTGAAAGATTCACAGTGAGTTATAGAAGGAAAATCATAGAAGGCTTGGGAATAACTTTCAAACACTTAAGCATGAAGTTGGGGAGAGGCAAGAAGCCAAGGTGGACACATCTTAATAGCTGTTGAGTCTGCGTGATGGGGTGATGGGCATCTGCAATTCATTTTTTTACACCCTTTGAAATGCTTTATAATCATTATTTTTTGAAGAGGGTAAAAAAAATGACCCTAGCCCAGCTAGTGTAGGAAATAGGGTTTTAAGACTTAGAAAGAGGCAGCAGGAAGGAGGAGTGATGAGGGGTCTTTGGGGAGAGGAGGTGGTCCCAGCATCCCCAGGACCAGTGGGCATCCCAGCTCCCCCAGAGTTTGCCCTCCACTCCTCAGTCTGGCTGTGTCTCACCTAGCCATGCACGCCATCATGAGCGCCTGCCTCTGTAATGAGGAGTGATGTATAATTGATGAAAGCACAATGTGATACAGTCACAGAAACCTCGTCTGCTAGAAGACATCTGTTCAGCGCGTAGAATCCACTCAGCTACTGTCACAATGCATTTACTGTATCGTATCCGAGCGGCAGGAATATGCGAGCGCCATGCAAGCCGCAATCGGTAATATTATATGTCTGGGGACGTGCAGAGGTAGGAACCCACGCTTCTGTTTTTGATATTTATGTGTCTGGGCTGCGTTCCTTCTGCTTCCCCTGCTCTGCCTGCATTGCTTCAGCGTCCTCCTCATAAATTACCTCTGCTTTCTGACGGGCTTTCAGTGGACTCTGGTGCTGGCGTCTAACTTCTCTCCTTCAGATTCCTGTGTCACTGAAGCCTCGGGGAGCCCTGCTCACTGCACATTCTGGAAAGAGGGAGGAGTGCTTGCCAGGGAGGTGGCTCCGGGAATTTCTTCTCTCCCTAGGACTCTGCCTCCTGGTGTAGCCAGGCCTGTTCCTGGGGTCCACCTCCATGCTGAACGCTCCTAATCAGAGACTAGGGGCTCTCAGGTCTTTGACCTCGTTCCAAGTGGGTTTCTGTAGGTCTGGACAAAGGGGAGGTGGGGCTGGGTCAAGGGGGCATTCAACAAGGATCTGGCAGGAGAGGCCACAGCTTGGGGGTTGGGCCACAGGCCTCAGCTCAGATACCCTGGGTCAGGTTGGGCCCAGGCTCCTGATCTGAGCTGCTCATCTCCACCAGGGGGACAGGTGGAGGACCCCTGGGCCAGGGTGGGAACTGTGTCGATTGTGAGGGCTCGGGCCTCAGACACCAGTCATCAGGGGCCCAGCATACCCGATCAGGTTCTCCACAGCTCTGGGCTGCTAGTTTTGCCATCTCACATTCTCTCCTAAGCCCTAGCCTATCATCCCTCTGCTCCTAACTCACAGTGTGCCTCCTCCTGGACACTGAGTCAGGTGAGAACACCAGCCAGCCTGGATGGAGCCATGGTTCCATGGCTCCTGGAGTGAAGTCGTCCAGCAGGCACACCCAGAGCTCACACTATTATCATTCAGTGTCTTCAGCATTCTGTGTGTGTGTGTGTCCTGGCATGCATGTCCAGAGTCTTTCATTTTCCTGAAAGCACCCTGAGAGCTGGGCCTGTGTCTTTTCTTTCCCTATATCTTCCCTGAGTCTGTCACAGGTCTACAAAGACCCCTCCACCCTGACACCTAACTGTGAAGGTCTCTCACTATCGGAGACTGGATAAGGAATCCTGGGCTCCCTAATGGACTGCAGCCACTGTATTAATAGCTAATAGTTATGCAGCACTCACTGAGTGTTGAGCAGTGTTCTAAGTGCTTTACAGTATTCAATGATACAGTCCCTTCAATAACCCTATGAGGTAGGTACTATTATTAGCCCATTTTTCAGATGGGGAAACTGAGGTATAAAGAGGTTGATTTGAGGCCTCAGGGTTACACAGCTAGCAAATGGAGAAGCAGGATTTGAACCCAGGCAGCCTGGTCCCAGAGCCCAAGCTCCAGCTGCTGCAGCAACCTGGCAGGGCTCAGGCGGAAGAGCTTGGCATCTGGCAGCTCTGCGCATAAACTCCAGCATTGTCACCCTGTGTGGTCACTTCCTCCAGGCTCAGTGTTCTCTCCTACAAATGGCTGAGAGCACCCACCTCAGGGGATGCGTGAAGATGAGATGAACTTAGGTCTCCAAAGTGTCCAGCACGGGACCTGGCACTTATGAGGGGAGAAGAGACAGTGGTGGGAGGAGCCCAGCTTCCCAATCCATTGATAGAGGGTCAAAGGTCATGTGTTTGTCTGTCCCGCCGTTGGCAGTATCTGGCCAAATTGTTCTACACAGAGGAGATGCTCAGTGGTGGGCAAACTCTGGCTTTGGAACCGAGTAAAAGAGCCTCCTGTGCCCTCCAGCACAGCTGTCCGCTCCACCTCACACCTGTCTCTGGCACACCTTCCCTTAAAAGGCAGACTCCCAACCCCCGGCAGCCACGAAGCTGCCTCTCCACGTGCCTCACTGGGGCTGTGGGCCCTGTGGCACCCCAGGGCTGCTGTGCAGGTCCCTTGATTAGAATATGACAAACAAAATGGGAGAGTGGATGAGGCTCCCAGGCTCCCTGCAGTGGGAGCGTCAGGCTATCTATCACCCTGGTTGGTTCACAGGCTTCTTACCACCCCTAGTCCCAGAGGTCTCGTGCTAGGCCAGTACTAGGGGTTTGAGGTCCTCACAGAAGCAAAGTGGGGAGCCTCTTTTTGCTCATCACAGAGATGTGGGGCTCCCATACTCCTCACAGCACTGTACTGTATCAGCTGTATGTCTAAGTGCCCTTTAAACAGGCAGCCCAGCCTCCCCTGGCATGGTTATTCAGGGAAGTGAGACTCCAGCCTTCCTCATCCATACCACAGGAGAGAAAAGGAACAAGGGGCTGTAAGGGTAAACCTCAAGGAACTGCAGGAGAGGTGCACAGATGCTGGGTCCCCCATTTCAGTGCTGAATTTCCCATTCCCAGTATGGGGCAACACTGCAATTTGGACAGGCACCTTCTCTCGTGAGTCTACCCCATCTTCACGCACTGAACGTAGGGAGCATCTTCAGTCATTTGGGACAATAAGATGTGCCACCTGTTCCACCCCCACCCTGTTCAGACACCCATGTGGGTTGGGGTGTGGGGGTGAGAGATGCTACCCCTGGTGGAGAAGCCCATCCGACTCGCAGTGCTCTTAGCGGGGCGGGCATATCTGCTTGGGCCTCCCGTCCTAAGGTTCCAGGAATAGTCACATTTCCCTCTAAGCATCAGCCTCTTCCACTAAACAGGGGGGTGTGCTGTGGCTTTGACATTTGGCTAACCCTCACCCTAACTCTAGGGGTCCCCAGTGGGTCAGACGACCTCCACCTAAGGTCCTGAAGCAGCCCAGCTCCTTCTCTGACGCCAGCTTTTTGGTCCTCTCTCTCTGCTGGCTTCCCCAGGCCCCTCCCTGGATTGTGGCATCCTCCTTGGACTCCCAAGACGTCTTACCCTTAGTCCTCTGCGGTTGGAGCCTAAAGAAAGAAGCGTGCCAGGGGAGGGTAGAGGGCGTGTCCCTTTCCCCTCTGGATAGACCTTCTCTATTATCCAGTTCTCCTGTCATCCTTGCCTCCTGACAGCTTCTCTGGCGGGATTCTGACTCCTCATTGTTATCTTTGTCAAGGTGGGACTCCTCTGTAGTTCACCCATAGCCTTTCTCTTCAGCTGCTGTTTTGCATTTCTATGGTAAGTTTCTTCCTTCCTTACATAGTGACTACTCTTTCTCTTTCACTCACACAGGCATGCACAAGCATATAAACAACACACACGCCCACAATGCACACACACACATCCTTTGATATTTCCTTAAGATACTTCTCTGAAGACATGAGGGCAAGGGAAGGCTGCAGGGGGGCTTTAATGAGAAAGGCTTTCTTCCACGTGGAGCTGGGGGAGGATTGGGGAGCAACTCATTAGAATACGTATCAAGGAAGTCAGTGGAGCTGCTGTCTCTAAAGTGCTTTTAAAAATATCTATTTTCCCCCCTTGATTAAAATATACAAATTCAGTGTAAGACATCTGGAAAATTTAGAAAAGCAGAAATAAGAAAATAAAAATTATTTGTAGTTTCACCAACATGAGATAAAAAGTTGATTTTTTTGGGTGCATTTGGTATATTTCCTTTCAGTCTTTTTTTTTTTTTTTTTTTTTGCACAGGGGAGGGAGATGGGTCAAGATCAGGCTGCATATACAATTTTATATGTTGCTTTTTCCTTTTAGAGTAAGAGCTTTTATTATGTATTACTAAATCATCTTCAAAACCCTCATTTTAAGGACTACATAATATTCCCTTCTATGGATAGGCTGTGATAAACCTTCCAGGTATCCCAGAACCCTAAGATGTTAGGACTGACCCTACCTAACGTTTCCACAATAACCTCATGAGACAAAGGATTAACTCCTCTCCCGGTATGTATTCTACCCCCTCACTTCGAAGTCATAAAGAGCTTGGCAGTATCCATCTTTACCCTTGTATAGGCCACCCTGAGATGTATTTTTGTCAACCCCATGTGTGGTAACAAAAACAATCTTTCAAGCATGACAACCGACATAAGACCAACTTTTCTCAACAACAAAATTTTCCCAAAGTGAAGGAGTAAAAGGAGGCAGATATGGAAATATGCAAATAAAAGTGGCTAAGGAACAAAATGTCAAGTCTTAAGCTCTAAGACAAATCACGTGGGAGCAAGAAACTTAACAATAAATTCTTTTCGGTTCTGTATTGTCTGTGATAAATGACCACACTCAGCATCAATAAGTGCAGACATACCTGAAAAAGAGATGTATATACAAGCCCATAGCTCCTGCTGAAAACAGTAGATTGAATTCAATTTTGGGCTTGAAGGTAAATTTCACAGCCCTAAGCAAAGTTACTCTAGTGACCTGCTACCACCACACATGTACTAAAAGTTAGACCACCTCAGCTAAAACAGGGGGACATTACAAAAGATCTCAAGGTACTAGACGGTGAAGAGTGCCACTCTTAAGTCCAGATTTTTAAAAACTATTGGTTGACCCAAAAGTTTGGGTTTTTCATACCATCTTATGGACAAATCTGAACAAACTTTTTGGTCAACTCAGTATAAGCTCTATGCTGAAGAGGATTGCTACCGGGAGACACCAGCTCTTTGGAAGCTCAGAGTACCTTCTGATCAGTCAGATTTGCAATTCTTCTCAGGAAAAAAAAAAAAATCCCAGGATGTGCCAAAGGCCTGGGAAATAGCAGATTGTGAGGAGAGATAGTGGTATTGGAGAGCCCACTGCATGTGCAATAATGTATTTTTATGCTTGAGTGAAATTCAACAAGAGAAAATGCTGGAAACATGCAAGATGAATAACAGGATGTGTCTCAGTTACTGCCCCTGGAACACGCTTTACTATGCTCACAGAAAGCATTCTAGAAAAGATGAGGCATGGGAGATGGGAGACAAGGCACAGGGAGAAAGATGTGAAAGGGAAACACATAGCTGTACTCTTCAAAAAGCTAATCCCTATGAACCAACATGAGCCGAGGTGAATGCACGTGCGTTTAACGCATAAAAAGGAAACTCCAAAAGGAGCTCCTTGTTTTGAATGCAGAGGCAAACCTGGACAACCCCATCTGTTACTATAAAAGGTTCATAGGAAAAAAGAGGAGGAAACCCAGGAGCTAGCTTTAGCTTTGGAGTCAACTAGTTTGGCATTTGCAAGGTTTCCACGTCCGTGAATTTGTCACTGCTGTGGGCTTTCTTTTCCCTTGGCATGGAACGGTTATGTGATGAGCAGTCACATAAAGCACAATGTAAATTTTTATTATTATTGGATGGCGCTGTGGCTGCAACTGCACTGTTCTGCATGGAGGCTTTCAGATATATTATAATTACATTCTGTAGGTTTGCAAATAATGACATAACCCAGTCACCTTACTGTGGGTATGATTTATTACAAATAACAAAATGTTATTATATGGAAATTAGTTTCCACACAACAGCTGACTAGAAGGGAGCACTCTGGGACCACTTGAATCACCCAGCCGAGAACCCGTGACATTTCAGGACCTGGGACAGCACCAGAAGGGCCATGGACACCTTACTCGCCAGAGAGACCGCGGCAAGGGAAACTGAAAGGTGTATGGCAACGGCGCCCTGAGCAGTTAAGACCCAAGCTGAGACCAAGGCCAGGGCTTTTGTCAGCTTGGGAGAAAGAACTGCCATGGATTGCTTCTGATTTTTCATTAGGGTGCGGCCTTCTGACATCCTCTTTTAGCAGCTTAAATGTGCCTTCTCTAATTTGAAAAGAAAACTGCCAACCCCAGAATCATCATCCATAAACTCACTTTTTTTTTTAACCTTTGGGAATATCATCATCATTTAAAACAAGAAGAAAAAAATTCAACCAAAGATACATTAAGTTTGTTGAGTGTATGGGCACATTGAGCCCTATCCACAAACTTCGGTTGGGTGCTGCAGGAGGAATCAATTAATATATAGTTGATAAATTCCTTGGCCATTTAGTTGTTAAAAAAATATTCTCTTAACAGGGTGGATGGTTGCTGCTTATGACAGAAAGTAGAATGTAACACTTTCATTCTCTCCATCTCTCCTTTCTCCCACTGTCTATGTAAAAGAGATCTAGAGTGACAGTTACCTTTTGGTGTAATGCATTTTTGCAACACAAAAATAAAAAACAATAATAGCCTTCATAGAACCTTAATGTTTCCCCATATCCTAAAGGTAGAACTCATTACCCCATTTAGCTGAAGAGTAGGAATTAGTTCAGCAATTTGCCCCAGACTGAAGAGCAAAGGAAGGAGTAGAACTCAGGTTTCCGATTATCCCAATCCCAGATACATCCTGCTATGTCATGGGTGTCTAGGGTGACTTAGGAGATGGTAGCTAGTCAACGTGTAGCACTGGAAACTAGGTCGAACTCGGTTTGGGCTCCATTATGCTTCTGCTCACGTTAGAAGCTCTTGACTCTAAAGAAACTCAGGTTTTTCATCTCTGTTTACATTCAGGATCACCAAAACTGATGATCTCTTACTCCCCAAATGTAAGCTCCAAATGTTTCTTTGTCCTGTCTCTATCATTTCAGGGTTTGGGGTAGGGAGGGGGGGTAGGGCTTGAAGAAGGGGCAAGGGGAGCACTTTGCTTGGTGAGGAGAAGCGGTGCCAGCTTTCATTACAGCAACCTGGGGGCGCAATCAGAACCCAAGGTATGTTTGTCATCATCTCAAAATCAGGGCTGAACTGCTTTGGCTTAAACTGATCAAGAGATCTGAGAGTTTGGAAGAAGGCTCTGACTATCCCATTTTTGGAGTAGGGTCTCTGGTATTGCTTTTTTATTTGACATTGGTGCCCGAAGTTTTGAAAGGATAACTTACATTAAGAATTTAAATGCCTGGGGAGTAATCACTCAGTGAACTCTAACACTGCACACTAACATGGTGGAGTCACAGAATTATCACAGTGATATGGCTCTCGTCACGTTTCCTCTCAGGGGGAGAGAACTTCTGACCATCTAACGTGAAATATTTTGCTGCAGCTTGGGGTAAACTTTGGGGGTGGCTTCTGGTTTGCAGGTTCCCAGCCCTTGGCCATGAGATGTCCAACTTTAGTTCTGGTCCATACTCTTTCCTAACTGTGAGATACTAGTGACTGGAAGGAGATTTCCAGAGATTTTCCCTAATCAAAAGTCTTCAGTGATTCCTTATTACTTAGGCTCTATAATTAAGGAATAGGTTCTTAGAAACCCTCTAGTGTTGGGAACTTTTCTTTGGGGGTGTGGATGCTTTTCTCCAAATGAAATTCTACATAGAACCCCAAGGTATTGAATGAGTGAAAAAGGTGATGCTCTAGATAAGGCCCCTGTTAGGGATTCAGAGCTCTCTCTGCTTAGCAGCACCCCTAACCCCTCCATACTGGGTGAACATGTTCACTGACTTCTCCAGACTTCTCCCCTGAACACTAGGCAACTGCTACCACCCCGTGCTTCTTTATCAAGATATATTCTGGACTCCAATTCAGGAGCCAGCAGAGTAAAGGCTGCAGGACCCTGGCTCGAGGCTGGGTCAAATGACTTTTAGATGGGTCAGAAGATGGGTACAGAACACACACAGATGTACAAACATCAGACCAACAATGATGTGTCCTCCGAGACAGACACCACAGTAGTATCCAGGACTGATCAGTAACTCTAGGAGAACTGGGGTCGGGCGGTGGGGCTTTACTGTATGGAGGGGAATGGCAGGGTGCAAAGTGTAGGGCCAGGGTCTGTATTTGAATCAGCTCTGCCACAGTGTGTGATCTGGAGCAAGTTACACTTGGTCCTCTGTATCCATAGATTTTGGAGTGGGACCCCTGAAGCTATCCCAGAGATACTGAGGGATGACTGTACTTAACTTCTCTATGCCTCATTTTACTTACCTGCAAACACGGTGGGTGCTAGTGACAAATCCAACATTATAGAAATATGGTGAGAAGGGGATGAGTTTATTCTGAGAATAAGTGTTGGTTTAGGAAATGCCTGAAATGAAGGACGCAGCCCATACCTATCAGCTGTCTCTACTGCTGATCACCCTCACATTTTCCCTGTCTAGTCTTTGTGCCCTGTTCTGCCAGCACCCGCACCAGAGTCCCAGAGGGTGGGCTGGGGCAGGGATAGCGTTTATTGCCTGTTCTTTGCAGCCCCTCCCCTTTCTTCTGGGGCTTCGCTGGTCAAGCGGGAACGTCTTGCAGGCACATGACAGCCTCTCGCGGCAGAGCTGCGATGCGTAAGGGGATTTACGGTTGTAGAGCTACATCTCACTCTGGATCGTGTCTGGGGGTGAATCCCTGCTCCCTGCTCACAGCTGTGCACTAGCAGGCTGGCCCCACAGAGGGGAAATGCCAGCTTCTATTGCCCTCGGGCTCTGGGTCCCACTGATCATTCTGAGCCATCCCTCTCCAAACCAGAGGATCCCCTTTGCTCCCTGCTGTCTCCTCCCCTCAATCAGGGGAGGGAGGAGGGGTGGTCTGAGCCACCACATTAGGCAGTGACAATTAAATTCATTCAGAGCCGAGTCATTTGCATGCAACTCCTCACCAGGCGGAGAACACTCAACCTGTCATTATCTCCTGGCATTGCTGGTAACTGTGCCACGTGGCCGTGGAGATGGCGACTCCTTTCCCTGGTACTGCCAGCCAGGGAGAGGTGATTGATGAAGGACCAAGGACCTTTCTTGCCACTCTAGGTGGCCTCCGCAAGAGGCTGGGAGCCAGGGCTGGAGGAGGAGGAGCGGGGGGCGGGGGCAGAGACAAGGTGATAGGTCCCCATAGACCCAACTGCTTGGAGGCCAGTGGGGGTCTTGGCAGGCCATGGTGGGGGGGATGGAGGGAGGGCAGGAATCATCTGAGGGTAGTCCCCACCCCCTCAGCTGGAATTTATTGAACGCGATTATCCCTTGAAAAGTATTAAAAGCCACAATTTTGCTGTATATCCAGAGAGCAGGCTCTGTAGCAGCTGTTCCCTTCCCCCACCCCTCCCACCCACTAATTCTCCCCTC
>SJXQ01005989.1:179854-212719 GCA_006408695.1 Aepyceros melampus | reverse complement strand
CCACTAATTCTCCCCTCTGTCCCTCCCCCATCTCCAGCTCTAAATAAACCACAGTGTGATCCAAAGGCTACGATGGATGTCTAGTTATGCTGGTCCAGCATTTCTGGTTTAGGAAACATAGAAACAAAAACGACTTAAAGGCTGAGAATCTCACATTGATGCCCCAACCCTAATCATAAACCCTTCGCAGCAGAACAGGAGGCTGAGATCCAAAGGTCAGATTCCTATGGCTGGTGCGGGGAGGGGACAGAAACGCTTTGGTGAGGAGACCTACTTTAACCTTCAGAGGCCAAGCTGAGATGCCTAGAGCAGGTGGGACCATTAGGAAAGATCCAGAAGCACTCCACCATCCAAAACACTGTTCAGTATCCACTACGATCTAAAATCTCACTGTCTATGTTTTATTCCTTTCACTTAAACCCTTGATCCTGGTTTCAATGCAAATACCCTCAAGAGAGACAACATGATAAAATGTATTCAGTTATTTACTTTTTAGGAAGGATAAATTCCTCCAGCCTTTTCTGAGAGTAAGAACCAATTATAAAGGAAGGAGGACACAAGAGTCTTATTCCCTTGAATGGGTGGAAACAGCTTTCACCAGCCGAAGGGAAAATGAAGAGCAAGGAATCTGTGTGCGGAAGGCCCTCATATTTTTTCCCAGAGCCAGTTCTGATTCATTGGTTCCTGGGTGGAGAGACCTGGGCACACTGGGGTTCAGGCCAACTCAGCTGAATGTCCTCTCTCTGAATTTAGGTTTCCCAGGACAGTGCAGCCCTGAGTTCAATCCCTGGACAGACAAGCGCTGGAAGGACTGCTTTTTAGTCTCAGTGCATTTCCTGCTTCTGTGATGAGGCCACCCACCAACGAAGCCCCAGCTCATTTCTCTTTTAAAGGCACAGATTTATCGAAAAAACCACTGGATTTCCTGTGTCTGTTCCCATCTCACAACTGGCATCTTTGTTGGGGGCATGCCCAGAAGTGCTGCCTTTAGGTGATGTCCAAACACAGAACTTCACTTTGTGCCCCCAGATACAGGCAGATGGTTAATCTGGTGCTAGGACTAGAGTGCTCCCTCTGCCCCACATCAGGCCCTGGGCATAGGTGGCCTGGTGGCTTGGCACACGCGCACATATGTCTGTTATTTCTCTGCCTGTGATTCCTCGAAGGCAAGGTCCCTCTCTTTAAACTCTGCAGCACTCAGCACAAGGCAAGGCACATAGCTGGTGCCTAATAAGTGCTAGTTGTGGGACTTCTCTGGTAGTCCAGTGACTAAGATGCCATGCCCCCTGCAGGGGCCCCAGGTTCAGTCCCTGGTCAGGGAACTAGATCCCACGTACCAAAGCAAAGAGCTCCCACGCTGCAACTAAATATCCCACATGCTGCATCTAAACCCGGCACAGACAAATAAAATAAACAAACAAATGCTGACTATTGGTTGCCAGTCCCTGACTTTGAGTAATTCATAGTCTTCAGCAAGGCAAGTATGTCACACACAGCCAAGACAAAGAGAGCAGTGAGGCCCCACAGGAGAGGGAGCAGACAGTCTACCGGCCTGCCTATGGACGAGAAATCTTCAGCTCTTGGCCTGGGAATTCTCAGTATGCTACAACACTCACCCTAAAACTGCTACCAAACTTGGTCCAAATTTTGTCCATCATTGGTGTCCCAATCCTGCATCACATGCTATTCACATGGCTTCCGAGCTGAAGGAGACCCACGTGTCAACAGCCCAGTGGCTGAGTGCTCAGGGTCAGGCATACCCGAACCTTCACTCTGTCACTTGCCAAGTGACTGTGGGCAAGTGAACCTCTCTGGGCCTCAGTCTCATCATCTGCAAAAGGGTGACAGAGCACTACCTGTGTCAGAGCTTGCCGTAAAGATTAAATAAGATAAAGGACACGAGAGACTCAGCCTAGCGCCTGACACATAGCGAGCACCCAGGAAACGTTAGTGATTCACTTGTATCATTTCCTAAAGCCTAAGGCGCAGGTCATAAGCTCATGTGGCAGGATCCATCCTGCAGGAAGACTTTCACACTCAAAAAAGTCAGACGCACTCCTTTCCTCCTGGGAGGTACAAGAGTGGAATCGTTTGGGCTAAGGAGGGCTACTCTGAGAAACGTCAAACCTTCGGATAGAAACAGAAAGCATTAGACAATTTCCTGAGTGATCTTGAAGATCGAGAAATTGGGGAAGTTCCCTGGCGGTCTAGTGGTTAGGACTCCACACTTTCATTGCCAAGGGTGCCAGTTTGATCCCTGATCAGAGAACTAAGATGCTGTGTGGCATGGCCAAAAAAAAAAAAAAGATATTTGTGGGAAGGTCAAATTCTTTTACTATCATCACTATCATCAGCAGCTCTAATATACTGAGCATCTATCATGTGTCAGGAATTGTGCCCAAACATTATTTATTAATATAATCCTTAAAATGATATTTCAAAGGAGGCAGGCTTATCCCCATTTAATTGACAAGGAAGCTCTGATGAGCAGGAACCATGGCCGGTGCACTGGGAGAGCTGGTGTTCAAACCCAAGCCCGTCTGAATCAAAGCTTGGTCTTTCTCCTAGGCAGACTGCCTTCCACACTCTGGTAGCCTCGAACATAAGCTCCTTGCAGGTAATGCAGGCGTCTCACTCAGCTTCAGGAGCCCTGCATGTTTGCACAGTGTGTGGTCATGGCAGGTGTTCAGACATGACAATGAATTGAACATTTGGTGGCATAAACTAGTTCATGTACTGGGCAGTGGAGAGAGAGGTACTGTGCGTGATCCAACAGGGCCACAGCTCCCCTGCTGTTGTCAGAGAGGGGGGCAAACTGCCCTGACCGTGAACTTGGCCCCTTACACATTTGGCTGATGCACAGAGATCTACCTCCCTGCCTGTGTTCCCCCGCCCTCCCTCTCCACCAAGGCCTGTGTTAAATTGCAACAAACAACAGAAGCCCCCACCTTGGAGGGCGCCGCTCATGAATAATGAACCCGCACTGGCTCCGTTCTTTTGAAGGAATTCTCTCTTGGCTGTGGAGCTGCGTGGCAAGGCGGCTGTCTCATTATTGCAGTTGTTTACTTATTCATGCTCAAATGGGGTGGGCCAAGCCCGTTCACGGACAGCTTTCCCCTCATCGAATCCTGCTCTCCACCCTCTTTCCTTCCACTTCTAGCTTCTCTCTGAGGGCTCCAGTGGAGGACCGGGTGGGGAGCCACGGAGCTTGATCATCCTGGGAGCCCAGGATGGAGGAACCAGAGATGGAAATGGAAGGAGAGCTCTTCCCATGCCAGTCTGCCTGCCCTGCCTTTCTGGCAATGAGGCCTGTCTGGGATCCAGGGCGCCCTGTCACGGGGATACAAGGCAAGCAGGTGCTCTGGGGACCATGGCAGCTGAAGAGCATCCTCTTCCTTCTGCTCTGCCTCGCTCACCCTCCTGGATTTTAGATCAGCGTGACCTTTCTCCATGCCCGTGTTCCCTACCCTACCCCAGGGCAGAGCTTGTCTGACCAACTCTTCCCAGGAACACTAATTAGGCTGGGAAAGCTGAGGCTGACCTTGCCCTTGTCTCCCGGAGCTCAGCTCAGGCCTCCTACATCCTTGTATCAGTTCCCCATCACAACTCAAAGAGCTTCCTCTGCAGCAAGCACAGCGCTCTCTCCCTGCCTGTGGAGTCACATGCAACCCAGCACAGCCCAGAATGCAGAGACGAGGCAGAATGGAAAAGCACTTAAGCAGAGGCCCTCAGCCAACTTTCATTTACTCTGCCACCTGGCTTCTTTTAGTTCTGGGCACACGGAGTCTGTCTTTGTTGGACTAGATTTCCACTGTAGGTCAAGGTGGCCTGCAGGAGGAAGGTGCTGGGAGGGAGGGCTGGACAAATGGCAGGGAGGTTGGGGTGACGGGGAGAGATGAGAGGGTGTGGAAGGAGGGTCTGGCTTTAGTTCAAGCTGTCTAGGTGAGGCTCTCCTGCCCCAGGGAGCACTGTGATGGGCTGGAACCAGGCAGACCTGGATTGGAACCCTGGCGTGGGTTCTCTCCTGCTGTGCCATCAGGGTGGGGCAGTCACCTAATCTCCTCAAGCCTTAGTTTCCTCATCTGTCAACAGGGCAAATGCCGGCCTCCCTGTAGGCAGTTATATGGGTCAGTGGCTGTATATACACAATGCCTGGCCCAGGGCCTGTAAGTGCTCAGAATATAGCAATGGTTTATTATCCTTTCCACTCTCTACTCTCAGTCTTCCCTTCTGTGTATTGGGGAGGGCAAGGGCAGGGCTCTTCTGGGGGCAATGTGGGGAATCACTGTTGGAGCAGTGATGACCCCTCCTCATTGAACGCTAGGTCTGCTGGGGGCTTCCTCTTTCCATCCTTCTGAGGTTCTTGCATGAGTGAATAATGAGGAGCAGAGAGGAAACCAGGGGATAGGAGTACCTTCTCTTCCTTTCTGGACCTCTGTGGCCTCCAGAAGGAGTCTTCAGTATTCCTGGAGAATATTACTCAGCCTTTGTTCAAACCCTGCCTCCACTTGAGCTGTTCCACTTGAGAACAGCTCTGGGAATCACACAACTCCCCTTCCCTAAATGTTTACCCACTGCTAGTAGCTATAACTTGAAATAAGTGTAATCTGTTTTCCATGTGATACCCCTTCAAGTGTTGGGACAGCTATAGTCTTTCCACCCTTAGATATAACATACTTCTTGTTGTTCAGTTGCTAAGTCATGTCCAACTCTTTTGTGACCCTATCCACCAGGCTGTGTCCATGGGATTTTTCAGGCAAGCATACTGGAGTGGGTTGCCATCTCCTCCCCCAGGGGACCTTCCTGACCCACCTCCTGCGTCTCCTGCATTGGCAAGCGGATTCTTTACTGCTGAACCACCAGGGAAGCCAAATATACTCTTACAAGAAGTCATTTTTAATTAACACAGGTTCCATTCATTCCACCCATCCCAACTCCACTCTGGTTCCATAGATAATCTGTTCCACAGATAATCCCCCCTTTCTCTGGACCACCAGGGGAGTCCCCCCATGCCTTGTCTTTGCTGAGAGAATACACTTTGGGTCACACCAGCTGTGAAGACCTTAGCAGGACAGGCGGTGAGGACAGGACTTTGCAGCAAAAGGGAGTGCAGGACCCAGGGGGATCAATTCCAAATGCCAGAAGGTGCACATTTCCCTGCGCCCAGAAGCCATCTTGGATAGGACGAATCCAGAGGCCACATCAGTAGGGAGGAAAGATTCCTAACAAAGCATGGGAACTCATAAGAGGATTTACTCATTAAGTCCCAGCAGACTATTTTAAACTGGAAGAGACTGCAGTCTCTTTTAAGTGGTGAGTTAAAAACTTCCTCTCTGGAAGCAACCTAAACGTCCATCAATATATGAATGGATAAATAAGATGTATATTTACAGAACAGAATATTGTGCGTCCGTGCTAAATTGCTTCAGTCGTGTCCTACTCTGTGTGACCCTATGGATGATAGCCCGCCAGGCTCCTCTGTTGGTGGGATTCTCCAGGCAAGAATACTGGAGTGGATTGCCATGCCCTCCTCCAGGGGATCTTCCCAACCCAGGGATGGAACCTGCATCTGCTATGACTCTTGCATTGCAGGCGATTCTTTACAGCTGCAATATTTACAGGATGGAATATTACTCAGCCATAAAAAAGAATGAAATAATGTATATGCAGCAACATGAATGGACCTGGAGACGATATTAAGTGAAGTAAATCAGAGACAAATATGATATTACTTACCATATGTGGAATCTAAAAACTCCAATAAGTTCATTGGATACAAATGAACTTATTTACAAGATAGAAATACACTCACAGACATGGAAAACAAACATGGTTACCAAAGGGGGTAGGGGGTAGGGGTAAATAATGAGTTTGGGATTAACATATACACTCTGCTATATATAAAACAGATAAACAACAACGACCTACAGTATAGCACAAGGAACTATACCCAATATCTTTTAAAAACCTATAATGAAGAAGAAATCTGAAAAAGAATATATATATGTACGTATAACTGAATCACTTACTGTACACTTGAAACTAACACATTACTAATTAACTATACTTCAATAAAAATAACTGAAATTAAAAAAAAAAAACAACTTCCTATCTCTGTTTACATCAGAAGGAAAGCAGATCTTGAGAAATGAGGTCACTCGTGGAAACTAACAGAAGTTTCATCAGCATCATGGTGCATACATTTGACCCCACAATATGTGCTTTGAGACCACCCGTGTAAGGACACTAAGCCAAGACTGTGGGTGAGGCAGGTGCATGAGACCTCAGGGGAAATCTGGGTAGGAAATATGCATGAACAAACGAAACGTTTAGCAGTGGTGCGATTGTGGAATATAACAATTCCACAATGGAGGGATGACATCAGTACTTAATGGTCTGGTATGGTTAACACAGCCTTGCAAATGTAACTTTTATTGAGTCATTTTTTTCTGATCATAAAAAGAAAGTATACTTATTATAAAAAATGGAAACATATTGAAAAATATAAAAGAGAGAATTAAAATCCATAATCCAACTTCCCCTATTAATGGTTTGGCAAATTTCCTTAATATCATTTTAAACTTTTATATATGTTTTAAACAAACATATACCCACCAATACACACATTTCAGTATAGCTGAGATCAGATTGTACATAGTCATATTTCCTGCTTATTTTTCTTCAATTCAACTGAGGACATATTATTATTTTTTTCATTTAATAGTTTTAAACAGTCTTTATAAAAACTATTAATAGTATGTTTCCTGCCCAGGTGACAGTCCATGCACTGTGATATATTTAAATAACCCTTGTTGATATTTAGACCATTTCTGAGTTTTCATTATTAAAAATACTTATCTATATGTTTCTGTTTATTTTCTTAGGATAAATTCCCAGAAATGAAATTATTATTAGATCTACAGGAGACATTATTTTTAAGGCTCTTTGACAAATATTGCCATAAGTGTTGACACATATCATGTAAATATTGTACCAATTTTTGCTATCATCTGCAGTTTGCTGAAGAGTCCTTCTGACCTTTGCCAACACTGAGCATTATATATTTAAAAAGATGTGCTACCCTGAAAGGGCAAAAATGGCATCTTGCTTTAATTTGCATTTTTGATTACTAGTGAGGTTGATTCTTAAATATATGTGTATCAACAGTTTTTATTTCTTTGTGAATCTCTGTTATGTTCTTTGCTCCTTTTTCTTCTCAGATGTTAGTGTTTTCTTAAGGGTCTAGAAGAGTACTATGTCTGAAGGATTTTATGGGGTCACAAAGAGTCAGACACAACTCACCAACTGAACAACAACAATTTTTACCATTGCTGTATTTGGTCCAGATAATTTTTGGACTTGCAGTTTGCCTTTTAACTTCATATACAGTACATGTTGGATGAAATGAAGTGGTAGATACAATGTTTAAGAGTCTGGAAGACTGCCTTTGTACTCTGACCTTCTCCTGTGGCAGTAATGAGACAGTGCAGAGAGCTGTATGGATTTGACCTGGTCGCCTTGTGATCCTCAAGCCCTAATGAGCTTCTCTTTAAGAATTTCTAAGGGAGCCCCAGTGATCACTCTTGACCTGAAAACCATCCCATTCCCACCTCCCTCCAAAAGAGGAATAAACCCTCAACACACCCAACAGGGCATCCTGCCCACTCAAAGAGGCACCAGTTCGTAACTGGACTGTAAAACAGTTGCAGCCAATGGCTTGGAGACTGAAACTGTGGCTAGTTCCCATTCTTCATGCCAACAAGACACTTGATCACTCCGCCCCTTTCCTGTGGTGTCCACAGAGAATGCCCCACCCCCTTTTGTTGCTACAACTGTATTTTCTGGTCATACCTTCTTTCTCCTGCCAGCTACATATTACATGCACACCTCCTCACCCCTTAAATGTAAAGTGTTGGGCAGGTGGTAGAAGCTCTTTCTTGACCCTCTAAGGGATTGATGAGTCAACAGAGAATTTGTCAACAAGCATCTCTAGTTAGTTTCTGGGGGTGACCTCTTCTCTCCCCAGCCCTAAATGTAGTGACATCATGAAGAAGTGCTGAAGAATTGATGTTTCCGAATTGTGGTGCTAGAGGAGCCTCTTGAGACTTACTTAAATAGCAAGGAGATCAAACCAGTCAGTCCTAAAAGAAACCAACCCTGAATATTCATTGGAAGGACTGATGCTGAAGCTGAAGCTCCAATATTTTGGCCACCTGATGCAAAGAGCCAACTCATTGGAAAAGACCTTGATGCTGGGAAAGACTGAGGGCAGGAGGAGAAGAGGGTGACAGAGGATGAAATGGTTGAATGGTATCATCAACTCAATGGACATGAGTTTTGAGCAAACTCCGGGAGATGGTGAAGGACAGGGAAGCCTGGCGTGCTGCAGTTCATGGGGTTACAAAGAGTCAGACATGACTGAGCTAAAAACATGTCTCAGTTAGCAGGAGCCAGGACTGCTGGGGACGAGCAGGAAGGACAGACTGGAAGGAAGGGGTGATGGAGGTGTGGTCTTCGCCACAAACCTCCCAGAGGAGTTCACTGTACGTTCTGCCTCCTCTTTTCTGCGTTTCTTTTCCCAAGTAAAATATCTTGGGGGAGTTATTTCTTCTAGGCATGCAGTGAGTCACTCTATTCTTTGTAATGGTTGCCCAGTATTTAACGACACACAGTTATGTCCATTTATTTAACCAGTTCTCTATTCTGGAGAATTGAAGTTGCTTCTAGGTTCTGCAATTACAAATAATACTGCAAAAACAAAACAAAACCCCAAACCCAAACAAACTTACATAAATCTCTTCCGAGCCACGTGTTGTGTTCAGTCGTGTCCCACTCTCTGTGACCTCATGGACTGTAGTCCACCAAGCTCCTCTGTCCATGGGATTTTCCAGGCAAGAATACTGGAGTGAGTTGCTATGCCCTTCTCCAGGGGATCTTCCTGACCCAAGGATCGAACCCCTGTCTCCTCCGTTGGCAGCCAGATTCTTTACCACTATAGCCACCTGGGAAGACTTATGGATCTCTTTGCACATGTGCTAATGGATACCCAACATCTCTGTAGGGGGGATTCCTAGAAGCAGAATGGCTGAGTCAAAGGGTACGTTCCCAATATTTCTGTCTCCTGGCAAGTTACACATCCCACCCCCATGCAAGGAGGATGTGCCTGCTTACCCCCTTTCCCACTAGCTGCACGAGAGATATTTTGCCCACACCAGCCAGCACAATCAGAAAAAGACACAACTCTCAACATGGCCCATGAAACATCTCCCAGGTCTGGCTCTCACCTGCCTCTTCTCAATATCCACAGAGTGACCCCCCCTCCCTTCCCTCCTTCCTTGCTGGCCATGGTCCTTGCATACACTATCCGCTTCCCCGGAATGCTCCTCTCTGTCTTTTATGAATCCTTCAGATCTCAGCCACCCATCATTTCTTTAGTGAGTTCTTGAACCCCTGAGCTCTTGGAGCACAGTGCCCCATACTGTGGTTTGAGGGATTATTTGATAAATGTCTGTACCTCGGCTGGACTCTAAACTCCATGAGGACAGGCACCATGTCTGATCACCATAGTATTCCATGAGCAGGAAGCAGTAACTCGTCTACAGGAGAGACCGACATGTTTACTGGATGACTGACCAGAAGTCAAACTAACTCATCACTTCCCTCCCTACATTTCTCATCCTGTGCTCATTTTCTGGGTAAGTATCAGTACCCTTGATGAGACTCATCCATTCCTTGGTGAGACACGCTATCTTTTCTTTGTCAAATCGTTTCACATGGCTATAGAAACTCCACTTTCCTTTCTAAGCTTTTACTAAGTCATTTCCTTTCCTGAAGTGCCCTTTCCTCCTCCCTTTGCCTCATGAAGTCCTATTCAGTCTTTGAAACACACTGCAGCTTTTCTAAGAAATTGCTAAGTTGAATTTAACCTCGCCCACAGCCCCACAGTGGCTCAGACGGTAAAGAATGCAATGCAGGAGACCCTGGTTTGATCCAGAGAAGGGAACAGCAACCCAGTATTCCTGCCTGGAGAATCCATAGACAGAGGAGCCTGGCGGTCAGCGGTCTATAGGGTCACAAAGAGTCGGACACAACTGAAGCGACTTAGCACACACATCACGCGGTCCCACAACACCGTCTCTCTGAAAGACCTTTCCCTTGGCTGAATTTTGAAGTGGTTTATGAATTTCCCTATCCCTCCACTGGGTGGGGGGTCTTGGGGAGCCAGGAGCCATCCTTGTTCATTTCCAAATGCCCCTCAGCCCCGGTACAGCAAGCACTCTGTACACAGTAGGTGTTCAATAAATTTTGGATAGACTCAAAAGGAGTGATGCTTAAACAACAAGGGCCAATCTTGGCTCCTTGCGTGTCTGGGGAGGCTTTCCAGACAGAGCTCCCAGGCCAGGCTGAGAGAGCCTCTTTCCTCCTTCCCCTGTTCCTCAGCACAGGCATGCCAAACCCCACGGCTCGCCAACTTTCAAACCGCATTATCCCCATCCCAGAACTCAGGAAGTATCATCAGACAAGGCAGATGTTTCCCATCAAGTCTGGAAGGTTTCTATTTTCATTTCCCACATCAGCATCATGCTATCAATCTCTTCTCCAGCTTACTTCCTTCTCCTGCCTCCCCACTCCCACCCCTAACATGCCAACCACTAGCCCCGCTGTGGATCAATTTCTGTGTTGCAGATACAAAGGTAGTTGTGCTTGACAAATGAAGCTGCCCTTCCAGGATGTAATAAAGAGATCAATACTGGTTACTCTGGACTGCCCAGAGCGAGCGGGCTAGTGTCCACCACCAGAACCACACTGCACAGCCCACCCTGTCCAAAATGCCATACCTCCCTTCTTCCACGCTCTGGGCATCTGCAGAGGCTCAGTGAGCCCAGGACCAAACCAGCCTGTCTCTTCTCACCGTCTCTGTCAAGAGGTGAGCACCCTTTGAATGCACAGCCTGCTGCCCTGGGCCTTGTGGGCTGATGTTCTAGGGGATGGGCGTTTAGGAGCCCATGAAAAGGCACTGCTGGGTGGTGCTGATAGAAGCAGCCCAGTGGGCTGAGGGGCTCAGAGAACAAGCCAGAGCTCAAGTCCCAGTTCTGCCACCCACTGGCTGTGTGACCTTGAGCAAATCACTCTCCATCTCTAATTGGTCATACCTTCTACCATGAGTCAAGGAGGCTGGACTAGATCACCGAGGGTCCATGGATGGGGTTTTGAGGGTCCCAGTACCCCTGAAATTGTACCCACACTTTGTGCATATGCATATATTTCTGGGTACAGGGTCCATGTTCCCTGTCATCAACACCCCCATCCCCGCCACCCCACACACCAGCCTTTAAAAGGATCCTTGACCCTAGATGGTCAAGTCAGCTGTAACATGCTTTGATTCCAAAGAGGAGACAGGCATTCTTGTGCTGCTGCTGATGCTGCTGGAGACACGTGGCAGGCACCTTAGCAAAAGACTCAAGGGCACTTTTGGAGTCACAGTAAGGAGATGGCTGGAGGTAAGTGGGTATATCTGGGAAGGCTTCTTGGAAGAGGTGAATTTCTCCCAGAAAGCAAAGTTGTCAGGTGAGGCTGAAATCTAAAAGGAAAAGGAGACACTGAAAAATAATATTCTCTCCTCTTCCCCATCTTCAAAAAATAGGATGTTTTGTGAAGTGGGGGGGGGACCCCTAATTAGCTGAGGCAGCTCACAGTCCTCCACCAAGAACAAGAAATCAAAAAGTCAAACACCAGCTCATTAAATGCTCGGGGCTGGCTGGCTATTAAAAGAATTTCCATTTCAGAACAGGATCCTACCAGGGAATGCCAGACCTAAATATAAGCCAGCCCCCTCCCTGCCAGGAGACTTCACCGTGTTAGGCAGGAAGGAGGGAGGACTTTGTGGAGACGTGTCATTACTTTAACATCCAAATATAACTGGCCCCAGGGGGTCTGGGACTCAGGCTGCTTTCCTCAGCTGCCTCCTGCCGGAGCAAGGGGAGGGAACCAGCGGAGGGTGGGAGCAGGCCCGGAAGAGTACTGAGGTTTGGGCTGCAGGCAGCCACCCGGCCACCCCTTCCCTTATCCAAATGCGGGGAGTCAAGAGGGCGGCCCACTGAGTTCTTTCGGCTTCGTCCTGATCCAGATGCTGGGGTGCACAGGGCTTTGGGGAAGTTTAGGGGCTCTCTGGATATTTAGAGTCACTTTTCCGGCATGCTTCCCTGGAAAGAGCAGAGGGAAGATGCCACAGGGAAGAAAAGACCCTCAGGATTTGTAGGTCTCTGCAAGCCTTTCCCACAGAGCCTGCTCCCCATCAGGCGCCCTGCACCCATGTGGATGGTTACCCATCTGATGTCTGCTTTCTTCATACACTAGGGCTCTTAAGAACAAGAGCCCTGTGCCTGCTTCCTTTTTGCACCCCCAGCATCTAGCCCAGTGCTGGGTGTGGGGAGGTCCTTGGTGAGCCAATCTTGCCAACACCGCTTAGGTGGGCAGAAGATGACACCACTGGTTCTCAACTCCCTGGTGCTCAATGGAACCACCTGGATGCCTGGATTCTGACCTGTCTGGGGTGCGACATGAGCATCCGGAATTTAAAAAGCTCCCTGGGTGATTCTAAAGTGAAGCCACGTTATCTAACGAAAAAGCTTTCCTTCTCTCAGCTGATTCTGGGTTCCTCCTACTCCCTGCTTTAATGCCCTCTTGCTGAGTCTTAAAACAATCTCCTGAGGTAGGCAGGGCAGGGATTATTATTCCTGTGGGACTTAAGGGGAACCCAGGCTCCAAACAACTGAGTGACTTGTTCAAGTTTGCACAGTAGATGGACGATGATACGGGACAGGGGCCTGGGGCCTGGCAGTGCCCAGCCCAGGCTGCTCTTCCAGTGGAAGTTGTAAGAGGGGTCGGGACACTCAGGGAGTTGCCCTGCAACAGAGTGCAGCTCATTTCTTGGAGTCAAGGAAAGAGACACCTAGGTGGCCAAGGAGAAGCCACACAAGACGCAGCATCTGTCCCTTTATAGCACGGCGGGCACTGGCTCAGCAGGGAGCCTGGCCTGGGGCAGCGTCAGGCTGGAGGCCAGCCCGGGGCCATAGGGCGGGTCCCGGGCCGACAGACAGAGGGAGCAGTTTGTGGTCACATAACCGTGCCTGGGAGAAAGTTGGCAAAGAACCAACAGTGGAACAGCCCATCCCAGGCTGCCTCTGGTTCACGTGGCAGGAAGATCTGTCCATTGAGGGAAAGTGACAGGTCCCCAGCAGCACTGTTTTCCTGCTCTGGGGAAGAGGAACAAAACTGCCCTCTGGATGGGCCACTGCAATGGTGAAATCAGAAAGCAGGGACAAAGATGCTGACATGGAAAGAAGCCGTTCCTCTGTGCCCTTCATCCTGGGGAAGAGCTGTTGGCCTCCTTTTCCTACACCCCATCACACCCTGAAGTCTGGGACGCCAGGCCTGCCAGAGGAGCCAGCTAATCCTATTTGCAACCTATTCATACCATGTGTGAACTTCGGACCAGCATGAGTTTGCTTTCTCAGAGCTGGGGAAGATCTGACAGAAACAGGCATGTATATAGGGGAGTGGGTAGGGGGAAGTCCAATGACCTGAACCTGTTGGTCTCCAAGGTCAGTTTTGGGGAGAGGTGCGGGCATGTCTCTCACCGTCAGGGTGGCAGCTCCCCAGATGTTCTCCATCCTCACTGAGGCCATGTGGCTGGCCGGGTGACAGAGAAGGAAGTACACCTGGGCAGCGGACCTCATTAAGTCCCAAGCAGGCGCTGTTGGTGGGTGGGAAGGCAGCATCTTCTTCCTGGGAAGGAAATCCTCACAAATGCAACTTCCCGCACGTGACTGGGCCAGTGACCAAGTGGCTACTGGATAAAGGTCCTCACCCATGACCCTCAGGTCATTCATCGCTGAGTGTCCCTTCACTGAGCATTGCTCCCACGACCAGGGGCGGGGGCAGCATGGAGAGTCCCAGCAGAGGAGGGACACGCAGACTCTTGCTAGAAAGCTATAGTCACTTGGATGCAGCTGGGACTGGCAGCCAGCTAGCAAATATCATTTTTATCCAATCCAAGTAGCCCTGAGGTTGTCTCACTGCTAGGTTTTGTGCCTGAAGACCCCTTTTTAGCCCTTCGGGGCTTGAATGTCCCTCTGCAAGCAGGTTTCCAGCATCTCCTTCAGGCTTCTGGTGATGGGGTGCTCATCACCTACCAAGTTTTCCACTCCAACTCACTACCGATTGTCTTACTGGACTGGAGCATGGTGCGGCACTCTTAGCAGTTTGAAGTCACCAGGAGAGACAGAACTCGAGAAACTGGTTCTGCTGCTGGAGCTGCCACTGGGGCTCAGGAAGGTGGCCACAGTTGGTGGCCCAAGAATTTCAGTGATCTCCGGTCAGTCTCAGGGCTGACAAATCGCCAAGTCCTCAGTGGGGAGGCTGCACTGCCGCCGGTGCGCATAAGTTTGCTGCTTTCCATTGTTCTGCAGTGTTTCACTGCATCGGTATAGGACAGCTTATTCTATTGCTGATGGATACTGGAGTTTGTTCCAGTCTGAACGAACGAATCTCATATGAATGTAAATCACAAGTTTGAGCAAAGGAAGTCAGACTCCTCAAACGAATATACTTTGCATAATATGTGCGCTTTTTTTCAGGAAGGGGGAAGTTAGTGACTGGAAGGAGAACACAAAGGGCATCTGGCGTGCTGGTGATGTTCTATTTCTTGAGTAACAGTGATTATACAGATATGTTTACTTTGTGAAAAACCATCAAGCCATACATCTACAACTTATGTCCTTTGACACATGTATGTTACACCAGTACGTCAAACTAAAAAGCTTCTGCACAGAAAAAGGAATAGTCAACAAAATGAAAAGAAACCTACAAATGGAAGAAAATATTTGCAAACTACACACTGATAGGGGATTAATATTCCAAAATATAAGAAACTCAGAGAACTCAACAGCAAAACCAGAGATAATCTAATTACAAAGTGGGCAAAGGAACTGAACAGACATTTTTTCAAAGAAGTAGTAGTCCACAGGCACATGAAAAGATCCTCAACATTACCAATCAGGGAATCACAAATCAAAACCACATTTAGGGGGAACTTCCCTGGGTCCAGCAATTAAGACTCTGTACTTCCAATGTTGGGGGTGAAGTTTCGATCCCTGATGGAAGAACTAAGATCTCACATGTCTTGGGGCCAAAATAAACAAAACTACACTGAGCGAGCACCTCCACCTCACACCCACTAGAATGGCTACCCTGAAAAAGACAAGAGATAACGACTGCTCTGAAGGATGTGGAGAAAGGGGAACCCTGCGCGCTGTTGGTGGGAATGTAAGTTGGTACAGATACTTTGGAAGACACTATGGAAGTTCCTCAAATTATTCATAATAGGATAAAAGTATGACCCAGCAACATCACTGCTGGGTATTTATCTGAAGGAATTGATCTCACCATCTCACATTCGTATCTGCACCTCTGTGTTCATTGCGGCATTAGTGACAGCAGCCAAACCATGGAAACAGTCTAAATGTCCATCCATGGATAAAAGGTGAATGGAATACTCTTCAGCCATCAGAGAGAGTAACATGCTGCTTTTTGTGACAAAGATGACCTTGACAAAATTATGCTACTTAACATAAGAGAGAGAAAAATATTGTATGATCTGACTTATATGTGGAATCTAAAAAAGTCACAATCATAAAAATAGATTTGTGGTTGCTAGAGCTTGGACAGTGAGGAAAATGAGGAGATACTGGCCAAAGGTTACAAACTTCAAGTTAAAAGATTATAAAATTTGGGAATCTAACACAAAAACTGAAGACTATAGCTAAAAATACTGTGCTGTATATGGTAGATCTTAAATGTTCTCACCATAACAACAAAAAAGGTATTTATGTGAGGTGAAGGATGTGTTAACTACTTTGATTGTGGTAATCATTTTGCATGCCTAAACTTATCACATTGTACATCTTAAACTCATTCCATCTTAGGTGTTAAATACATCTCAATAAACCTGTAAAAAAAAAAAAATTCAGCCCAACCATGATTGATCTTACAATAATAACACTATAATGACTAGTATAATGGAACTTTACAATTCCTTACTGCGGTACAACAGATGAGAAGAACTTTATGCAAAACACTGACCCTTTTACAGAATTATAGTGAAAAGTCTAGCAATTATAAAGATACCCTTATTCACCGAAATTTGTTGACTATTGCATGTCGTAGCTCAGATGGTAAAGAATTGGCCTGCAATGCAGGAAACTCAGGTTTGATCCCTGGGTGGGGAAGATCCTCTGGAGAAAGGGATGGCAACCCACTCCAGTATTCTTGCCTGGAGAATCCCATGGACAGAGGAGCCTGGCAGGCTACAGTCCACAGGGTCCAAAGAGTCGGACACGGGTGAGTGACTAACACTACTACTGCTACCACATGTCAGGTGTGACTCCAAAGGTTTTCTGTGTATTAATTCATTGAGTCCTTCAGATAACACTGAAAGTCAGTATTCCCATCTTGCAAAGAAAGAAATGGAGGCTCAGAGAGGTTAGGTAGGCACTAAAAGCTCACACAGCTGATGAATGGTGGAGCTGATAAGTCTGCTGGGAACCCTGTCTGAGCTCCTGGATGCCTCAAGTAAAAATACCCTCAGGTAAATTCTGGGGAAGCTGGGTCAGGTTGGGAAGTCCTCCAAGCTCAGCCACTGGCCCAAGTATTTCTGGTCAACTGAGAGGAAACACCCCCACAGTGCAGATGTTGCTGTATTTTTAAAAAGAAGTAAATAAGCCTCCTCATTTGCATGATATTTCACGCTGACTCTGCCTCTCAAACTGTTATTCCATCTACACATGGCACTGTGGGATGCCTGCGATATTTTATAAAGTTAATAACTTTCTCTTAATTGGATGGTTTATAGAATAGTCTAAGCAATTAACAATAATTACGCCAAAGACACTTTGATTCCAAGGATGCTCCACAAACATTGGCGTATTAAGCCATTTGGGGAAAAAAAAAAAACAAACCTACCACACATTGTCACAAGACAACATACAGGCACACACACTCACATGCTCCCTGCAGTCCTGTGACCCAGAAGTAGTCTCCATTTCTAGCATACAGGATGGTGGGGATTCTCTGAGATACTAGAAAAGAAATGGCCCCTGCCACATTTCAGCATACTCCCTGCAACTCCCTCCCCCCACCCAGCTAGGCAGAGGGGTTGCAAGGCCAGGTCGTGCTGGCACTTGTTGAAGGGCACACTGTCTATCCATGCCCATATAGGACAATGCCCTCTGGGCGACTGGCAAGGACTCAATAAACTAGGTCTATCATAGTATAATAGCCTCTGCCTCTCCCTCTCTCTTTCTCCCCCTCTTCTCTCACTCTCTCTCATGTTAGCTTTGATCTCTACAATACCTTTCCCAGGATGATGTCTCATTCGAAAAGGACAATTGCCAGTGTATGTAGAATTCAGCACTTCTTGAATCATATTTTTGAGCTATTCAATATAGCTCCTTTCAGAGATTAAGGGTCTTAATCTCATTCAATGGTTGGATGGCTTCTCCAACATTCTAGCAGGTGGTTGCTCAGTCTTTGCTAGAGTACCTCCAGCGATGGGGAGTTTACTACCTTCTAAAGGCATTGTTCCATCTTAAGGTAGCTTTAATTATGAGAACAAAATTCCATATAATGGAACTTAAATTTATCTCTCTGGAACTTCCACCTGGTGGTTCTACTCTAAGTGAATTCATTTTTTCACACGAAAGTTCTTCAGTTTTTCATTATCTATGAGTCCTATTTCCCCCTCAAACACCCCAAGTCTTCCCCTCTGCAGTCTGGTGATCCTCTCTATTCTTATAACCTTTCCTCCCATTCCAAGCCAACTTCAGAAACTCATCCATCTAAATATAAACAAAGTCTAGCTCGAAAGAAAGTTGGTCCCTAGTTTTAAAATGTTCACGTGACTGTCAACCTCTCTTTTATAGGTTTTGTTTGCTTAAAAAAATAAACTTCCCTGGTGGTCCCGTGGTTAAGACTCTGCACTTCCAGCGGGGGACAGGTGGGGGGGCAGCGGTGGTGTGGGTTTGATTCCTGGTCAGGGAACTAAGATCCCATATGCTGCATGGAGTAACCAAAAAAATAAATAAATAAAAGACTCGGTCTTTGCAGGCAGAGATGCTTGCATTTGGGCTGGAGAAAATGAGCAACAGGGAGCAGAGAGGCACATCAGTGGGGCAAAGGAGAGCATCAGATTGAGAAATGGGACCTCTTGCTACTAAGGCTGCTGTAGGCAGCCCAAGACTGCCTGGTATCTGCAGGCATGTCCCTCACTTGGGATGGCCTTGAGTGCCATTACCACTCGCTGGGGAGAGTGTCCCTGGGAAAGCAGAACTCTCCAGTACAGGACTGTTGAATAACGCAGAGGCTGTGTCTTCCGTCTGCACCATCCTAGCATCAAGCCTGCCCCAAAGCGGCTCGCCCAGGCTGGCCCAGGGAGCCAGCTCCTGACCCGTGCTCTTTGCCTTTCTCTCTGTCCTCTCCCCAGCTCCACTCCTGCCTTCATGTTTCTGGCTTGGGGGTGCCCGTGCCAGCCCATCTGTTCAGCCCCATATGCTGCCCGCAAGGGTTGCCAAGTCAGGCCCGGTGCTCAGTGACTCTACTCCAGCCTGGGCAGCGGGTCTCAGGCCTTCTCTGCCCAACTTGGTCGCTAGGAAACAGCCTGACTGCCACGCTGGGGCTGGGCCTCGATGCGGCGGTGGTGTGGCAGGGCCATGGCCATTGGCTGAGGACACCGGATGGGCATCCAGGCCAGGTTGCTTCAGGAACTGCCCCTGGTCAGGACCCAGGTCCTTGGAGAAGCACAGACGATTAAGACCTTCCCGGGTTGGAGGGTCTCACTCATTGTGAATTTATAGACCACAGGGTGGAGATCCTTTACAGAAAAATTTAGATTGGAGGATAAGGGAAAAGATGTTTAATCTTTTTTTGTGCCCTTTGCAAATCTGTAGTTCCTTTTTAGCTAAGGAACTTAAAAGTGGATTATGGATAACATATTTTGATTCCAAAATGTTCATGTTGGTATACTTACAGGGTATAAATGAAGATTTGAAAAACATGGCTACATTTTGGGAAATGCAAAGTTTCCCTTATTTTATCTTACTTTTTTTTCTTGGTAGTAAAGTAGTTTATAGATACATCTTCATATGTTTTCACACATCCACCGCAGGTCACAGGGGATCTAATTTTCTTGCCCCTCCCTTAGAAAATTCTTTTGGCAGGGTACTAAATAGCATGATGCAGGGGAAATAATTTTCAGAACCTGAGTATTTATTATCTTTGTGATCCTGGGCAACTTCTCAGAGCCTCAGTTTCCCAGCTGTAAAATAGGGATAATAATTTCAATCCTGTATAAATTCAGCAACAGAATTAGTTAAAACCAATTTGACACTCAGCACAGTGCTTAACTCACTGGAAACAATAAATCACTGCTTGAATGAAGACTAGCCTGGTCAATTACAGCCATGTGATTCCGAGGTCCCAAATGTCAATGGTCCCAAAACAGTGTCCTAGCTTCCCCGGAACAGCAGGTAAAGCCTGGCAACAGCTCTGAAAGTAGAGGAGGAAGCAGCTCATACCGGCAGATGTGGGGACATGATCCAGCTTCCCTGCACACACCAGAACTAAGTCTGAATTTCATCAGCCACCAACAGCGGAGAACTAACAAACTGCTCTCTTTACCCCACTGGTACACGCACACCCTGCCAGCTCCCTCCTCTTTCCCTTTCCCTCCCCTCTCCTTCCCACCTCTTCTCTCTCTCACACACACATGCTCCCCTCCCCCTAAGATTAGATTGGATTCCAGTTTTATAAGTCCATTCTGACACCTACAGCCAACCAACTGCTCCATTTAATAGGAAAGACACTGTGACTGAAATTAACTCCAGAGGGGGAGATTTCCAAGCCATTGCGCAGACGGCTTGTCTGCTTGCCAGCAGTGTGGACTAGGCGGCCCCCACTTGCCACACCTTCTCGTTTCCCTCCCCTATGCCACAGAGGAAACACCCTTGCCTCTGTAAATCCATCTTAGGTCCAGACCGGCAGGGTGGGGTACCCACCCTCACAGGGATAAGTGCAGACCAAATACACAGAATTAAGAGTCAGTGTGGAAGCTAGATGGAGTGGACTTGGAGTTGGATAGACTGAGTTACAATTCCATCTCCACTGCTTATTAGCTGTGTGACTGGGGGATCTTCCATTGTGCTGTGCATTGTGGTGACTTAGGGGGATCTTTCTAGTTGTGGCAGTGGGCTTAGTAGTTGCAGCACACCAGCCTAGCTGTCCCATAGCCTGTGGGATCCTAGCTCCCTGACCAGGGATCGAACCCATGTCCCTTGCATTGGAAGGCAGATTCTCAACCACTGGATCACCAGCAAAGTTCTGACCCTCCTTCCATTTCTGCTGGATGAATGAATATCAGATTGAGAGCTCATCTGCCTAGTTTAGGCTCTGATGTTTGCCAAAATGAGGACTTCCTTAGAAAAAGAAGAGTTTTGACCAGACTACTACTAGACTGGTTTTTCCCATTAGATCCATGTTCAGCTTTGCCCAAGCCAGAGGGCCAGCAGCCTAGAAGCTCTGTAGACAAGATGAATTTGATTTTGCTAAAAGCCCTGGGTCCTGGCATCCCCTCATCCCTTGTGGGTTAGGACTCTGGTCATTCAGAACTGAATATAGTAGTACGAACCAGACACGAAATAGGAAGCTTCATCCAGAACTGAGCAGTGGAGTGAAATTCCAGAACACACACATGAAAATATTCCAGGTGAGGATGGAGGGGATAGTGGCTGGGTTGGTTAGGACGGTGTTCCTCAAAACCTGAGCTGAATGCATGTCTGATCTACACACGACCTATTAGTTTGTCAGGCTCACCACCACTGCCAGCCAGCTCCCTCCTACCAGCGCCCCATCCATCACAGGAGAAAATAAGAAATAAGGGGAGCAAATTTGTATAACCTGTCCCTGCTCCTGGAAGACAAATCAAAACCCATATCTTACAGATGGTGGCTTCTCCGCTTCATCGTCTCATGCCAAAGAGGGTGTGTATCTCCATGGTGACGCTAGGGCCCAGGGCTTTTAGTAAAATCAACTTCATCTTAACGACATATACTTTGGTGCTCCTCATACTCCTAAGGCATTCAGCACGCATGATGCTTCCCATAGGAAGCATGATGCTTACCCATAGGATCCTATGGGTAACAGAGTCAGTAAATAACCTATAATTATTTATATATTAATATTCAGAGTCCATTCTGTGTATCAGACCCTGAAAGCTGGGCACACACACACATATACCACACACACACACACACACACACACACAAGCTCTACTGTTGGGCAAAACGGCAAAACAGTCGTGAGCACTGACTTGACAGTAGGCTAGTCTGAGCTTACATCCTGGTTCTACCCTTACAGCCATGTGGCCTCAGGCATGTCATTCAATATCTTGAAGCTCTAGTTCCACCCTTCCTTACTCTTAAAGGACATGAGAACCCTGCTTTTCGTCACTACACTCAATATGCCAGCAAATCTGGAAAATCAGCAATGGCCACAGGACTGGAAAAGGTCAGTTTTCATTCTAATCCCAAAGAAAGGCAATGCCAAAGAATGCTCAAACTACCGCACAATTGCACTCATCTCACATGCTAGTAAAGTAATGCTCTAAATTCTCCAAGCCAGACTTCAGCAATACGTCAACCGTGAACTCCCTGATGTTCAAGCTGGTTTTAGAAAAGGCAGAGGAACCAGAGATCAAATTGCCAACATCCGCTGGATCATGGAAAAAGCAAGAGAGTTCCAGAAAAACATCTATTTCTGCTTTCTTGACTATGCCAAAGCCTTTGACTGTGTGGATCACAGTAAACTGTGGAAAATTCTGAAAGAGATGGGAATACCAGACCACCTGACCTGCCTCTTGAGAAATCTGTATGCAGGTCAGGAAGCAACAGTTAGAACTGGACATGGAACAACAGACTGGTTCCAAATAGGAAAAGGAGTTAGACTTTGTTTTTTTGGGCTCCAAAATCACTGCAGATGGTGACTGCAGCCATGAAATTAAAAGATGCTTACTCCTTGGAAGAAAAGTTATGACCAACCTAGATAGTATATTCAAAAGCAGAGACATTACTTTGCTGACTAAGGTCCGTCTAGTCAAGGCTATGGTTTTTCCTGTGGTCATGTATGGATGTGAGAGTTGGACCTGTGAAGAAGGCTGAGCGCTGAAGAATTGATGCTTTTGAACTGTGGTGTTGGAGAAGACTCTTGAGAGTCCCTTGGACTGCAAGGAGATCCAACCAGTTCATTCTGAAGGAGATCAACCCTGGGATTTCTTTGGAAGGAATGATGCTAAAACTGAAGCTCCAGTACTTTGGCCACTTCATGCGAAGAGTTGACTCATTTGAAAGGACCCTGATGCTGGGAGGGATTGGGGGCAGGAGGAGAAGGGGACGACCGAGGATGAGATGGCTGGATGGCATCACAGACTAAATGGACGTGAGTCTGAGTGAACTCCGGGAGTTGGTGATGGACAGGGAAGCCTGGCGTGCTGCAATTCATGGGGTCGCAAAGAGTCGGACACGACTGAGCGACTGAATGAACTGAACAACAGTTGGAAACCCTCATGATGTTAAAGTGTATCTGCTCATCTAAAATGCTAAACTCTTTCAGTGACAGACGCCTTAGCAGGGGACCTGAGTCAGTTCATCTCAGCGCCATCACTCACCAGTTCTGGGGCCTTGAGGAAGTTAAATAATCTGAGAGTCAGTTTCTTCGTCTCTAAAATGGGAACAATCTTGACACCAATCTCATTGTATTGTTGTGAAGATTAAATAAGACAAATGCCTCGAAAACAACTCAGTGCCTGGAACACGATAAATGTTCGACTAATCTTAGCTGTCATTAATTAAACTCCTAACAGAAGAGGAAGCAGAGGCTCAAGAAGTTAAGTAACTTGAGGAGCAACAAATTAGAAGTTTGAGGCTAACATACACAATACTGTATATAAAATAGATAATAGCAAAGGAGAAAGAGGGGTGTAGGCTGAATTGGGATATTGGGATTGACATATATACACTACTACCCATCCAGTACTCTTGCCTGGAAAATCCCATGGACGGAGGAGCCTGGTGGGCTGCAGTCCATGGGGTCGCTGAGAGTCGGACAAGACTGAGAGACTTCACTTTCACTTTTCACTTTCATGCATTGGAGAAGGCAATGGCAACCCACTCCAGTGTTCTTGCCTGGAGAATCCCAGGGATGGGGGAGCCTGGTGGGCTGCCGTCTCTGGGGTCGCACAGAGTCGGACATGACTGAAGCGACTTAGCAGTAGCAGCGGCATGTATAAGACAGACAACTAATGAGAACCCACTGTATAACTCAACAAAGCTACTCAATGCTCCGTGGTGACTTAATGGGAAGGAAATCCAAAAAATGGGGATATATGTACACATATAGCTGATTTACTTTGCTGTACAGTAGAAAGTAACACAACATTGTAAACAAGTATATTCCAATAAAAATGAAAAAAGATAACCAATAAGGACCTACTGTACAGCACAGGGAACTACACTCTGTATTTTGTAATAACCTACAAGGGAAAATAATCTGATAAATATGATGTGCAAGTATTTATATTGTAAACCAGAAACTAACAACATTGTAAATCAACTATACTTACATTCAGAAAAAAAAAGAAGAAGAAGTTAAGTATCTTGCCGAGATACACGCCTGGGATCTGAATCCAGGTCTCTGACATGGAGACCAGTTTGGGCACCCTAGTAGCAATGGCTCACTGCTCCCATGCATGAAGCCATAGCTCCAGTGTCCACCAAAGAGCAGGACAGTGGGCATTCAGGTACCATCAAGGACAGGGGGAGAGAGCTCTCTGGACAGAAGGCAGAGTGAAGAGACAGAGCAGCTTATTAAATGATGAACTTTTTACCGTTTGTTGATTCTAAATTAAAGCAAGTCTAGCCAACTCACAGAGCCACCCACCAGCTTCAGCTTGATTGAAGTGAGCTGGATTGGAGTGACAGCCTCACGGGTGCTCACAGAGAAGGCTGAGAAAGGTCAGGAGCAGAAGCTTAGTGACAAAGAGCCAGAGGGGGGCCCTTCAGCAAGGCTTGGGAAGGGGAGGTGCCTCTGCTTGAACCCCCAGAGAATGACTGCAGCCATTCTTGACCTTGTGGCCCTTGACATGAGGATGAATAGTAAGGTGATCTTAACCTCCAAATCAAAGGGGATCTGGAGGTTCCAAGCTGATCTGTAAATGGGCTTCAAGAGAGACAGTAGAAAGTTAAGTCCATTATGAGATCAAAAGAATGCATTAGGGGCACCTGGGCTTTGCCCTTTTTGTTCTATATTCTGGCCTTTTTATTCATGGACTGTTCATATCTGAATGAGATAATCCTTTATCGTGATAGACATCTGCAGGTACTCTGGTGGCCCAGAATACAGCCTGCAACCCCTCCTCAGCCGTTTAACTCCTTCGCTTCCCAGGTGGGTCCCGGGGGCACCCACATCCACTTCTCATGGAGAAGCATCATAACCCTCAGGTTCTAATGCAAACCTTGGCTGGAATCACAGTTTTGGGAGCCAGCTCATGGGGCAGAGAAACCTTCTAGGAAGGCTTTCTCTGGAGGGGCATGGATGAATGTGTGGCCTGGCAGATGACAGGGAAAAAGTTCGGGAGGCAGGTTTGGCTTTTGGGTCAAGGTCAGTGGTTTCCAAACTTGTCTGCAACTGGAATCACCCCCCTGGCACCCAAACTCACCCCACACACTGTATTGCCATTAGTCTCCTTACAGCTCGGGCTTTGGATGTTTTAACCCACTCCTCTGGGGGATTCCAACATGCAGCTGATCCAGGAATCCCTGGGAGGAGGAGTTCTATGCACACCCAGACTCCACCTCTCCCACCGCAAGCACACGGTTCATCTCTGCGGGGGTCTCGCAGGTTGCTAGGCTAGGGGCGTCCAGCTCAGCAAGACTGCTTTCTGAGAAGGCAGTGTCTAAGAAAGGGATTTCAGGGCCCTGGCAAAGTGCCCTCTGGCTTTTAAAATACCTCTTCCACCTACTCCCTGACACCTGCAGCTCCCTTTGCTGCGACAAAGCTCTTTATTCCACAGTGAGAGTGAAGGCTTAGAACAGCAACGCCCCTGGGAGAAGAAAGAGTGACTCCAATTCATGCTAAGTTCTACAGGCCTGATGAGGAGGGAGAGGGGAAGCTCAGCCATGCCGCCTGCCTGTGAAAACAGGAAAGCTGGAGGGAGGTCCTTTATTTTAGAAATGAGGAAGCGGGGTTCCAGGGGTGTGCTGTGATCCCGCCAAAGCCATCTGTCCAGCAGGTCGGCCATAGAGCCTGGGGGCAGAGGAGATCCTTTTCACTCTCGACACAACTTGGTGAGGGGCTGGTGCTGACTGTGAAGAATGAAGGCACATCCCGTAGGTGTCCACAGTGGGTCTTTGTATGAGACACCATGCTGCCCCCAAAACTGTTCAGAAGAATATAGGGGCATTGTTTGATTGTCAACAATGTGCTTCCCAGATGGTGCTAGTGGAAAAGAACGTTCCTGCCAATGCAGGGGACGTAAGAGGAGATGTAAGAGACACGGGTTTGATCCCTGGGTTAGGAAGATACCCTGGATACACTCTAGTATTCTGCCTGGAGAATCCCATGGACAGAGAATCCTATGGACAGAGGAGCCTGGCAGGCTATGGTCCACAGGGTTGCAAAGAGTCAGATACTACTGAAGCGACTTAGCACAGCACACGGCACAACAGTGTCTATGGGTGTTGCTGGCACTGATGAGCGGGGTCCAGAGACACTAAACACCCTGTGATGCATGGGCCAATGCTGCCCAAGGAAGAATGGTCCAGCCCCAAGGGCCATCAGTGTCCCTTGGAAATACTATTTTTCCTTTTTTCTATTTTTTGCCATGCCACGTGGCATACAGGATCTTAGTTTCCCAACCAGGGATCGAACCCGTGCCCCCTGCAGTGGAAGCACAGTATCTTAACCACCAGACCACCAGGGAAATCCCAAGAAACATTATTAACCCCTGGGCTGCAGTGGCTTCTGAGGACCTTCTTCCCCCAAACCCATTATAGCAACACTGGTCCCACATTGCGAGCTCGGCCATGACGTTGGCACAGGAAGCAACTGCCCCCAGGGAGGCTCCACAGGCACTGTGTGCCCCATGCCCAAGCACTGGGGTTTCCCACAGCTGCCACTCTGCCCCGATATCTGGAGTTAAGCCCTGGGTACACGGGAGGCTGGAGATGCCCCCAACAGCAGCTTCAGGTCAGAGGGTGAGAATGCCCCCTGGATGGCGTGCAACACAGCCTGCTCCTGCTGGGATGCTCTGCGCTTCTGGCTTTGCCTGCTTGCTAAGCTGCTTCAGTCGTGTCCAACTCTTTGTGACCCGATGGACTGTAACCTGCCAGGTTTCTCTGTCCATAGACCTAGACAAAGAGTCAGACCAAATAACCATCTGCCCCCTGCTCAGCCCAAGCATCCCTGGGCCCCTGTGGGTGCCACAAACAGCCAAGGGCTTGCTGGGAGGGCTGCCCTTTCTTGATCAGAGAGGACACTGAGTGGCGAATTTGGGTATCATACTGCTGCCTGGCTGCCTACTGTGGGTACCACTCACCCCTTAATCTAGGGTGCTTATCCCTCTCTTTCAATCAAGGTTTCTTGATCTGACAGCGAGGTGAGGTTAGATTGACAGGCCATTACCAGGTAAAGCGTCCAGGGCCATTTTATTTATTTACTGGGCTTCCTGTATCCTCTTGAGCCTCAGTTTCCTCATCCATAAAGGGGGTGGTCCAGCTCCTTCCCTGATGGCTCAGTGGTAAAGAACCCACCTGCCAAGCAGGAGACACAGGAGATGTGGGTTCAGTCCCTGGGTCAGGAAAATCCCCTGGAGAAAGAAATGCAACCCACTCCAGTAGTATTCTTGCCTGGGAAATCCCATGGACAGAGGAGCCTGGTGGGCTACAGTCTATGGGGTCGCCAAGAGTTGGACGTAACTTAGCGACTAAACAACAACCACCACCAGCTGCTTACCCCATCACAGTGGGCATCAAATGAGGCAGAGCATGTGAAAGTATGTGGCGGACTCTAAAGCTCTACGCAGAAAAGTCCCTCTGTGCAGGGGGTACCTGGAGGAGAGCATGGCAACCCACTCCAGTATTCTTGCCTGGAGAATCCTACAGACAGAGGGGCCTGGCAGACTATAGTCCATGGGGTCGCAGAGTCGAACACAGCTGAGTGACTTAGCATACATGCCTGCATGCTGAGGGTACTGATTTTCTCATCACTTTTCTAGGCACTCAATGCCCCTCTGTTTCCAGGGCCCATGCCTGCACGCCTTGGGTCTGGCCGGCCCTAGCTCCCCTGGCCTGCTGTCCCAAGGACTGTCTCCCGCACCCTGTCCATCTGAGGCAGGGTCCAGAGGGCCTGGCAATAAAGCAGCAGACACATAGAAGGGCAAATCTTGTATGTACTCCATGGTGCCTGCTGCCTGCCCATGAGGACACCTTCATTTCCTAGGAAGAAAGAGAGGGGAAAAAAATCTGCAAAAGATATCAGCCAGGCCTGTCAGCAATGGTTCCTGCGAGACTTCACACGTAGGAAGATGAGCTGACATTTACGGTGGGAAGTTTTATTTCTGTGGTAAATAACCTCTAATGGTGTAGGTCATTCACTAATTACAGCAGATAATTAATTTTCTAATTCTTTTTTTTTTTTAAGGTGGCCACATATTACAAGAGAAACATAATTTATCCCTTTTCTTCCTGGGCAGATATGACAGGGCTTGTCTCGTCATCCTGAGATAGGAAGGCAAGCTTTCCTCCAGCCCCTGTTCCACTAAGAGGCTCCCCGGAGTCCCAGGGGCTCCTAGCCCTCCTCTCCCAATGAAACTGTTCTCATGCAAAAGCTCTTTCCTTGCCACCATCTGGGGATGATTTTCCTTAGATCTGTCCAGCTTCCCTGAAGCCTCGGGCACATGGGCTGGTGTTGATCTTCAAAGCTTTGACTGGAGGCCTGTCTCATGCCCTTCATAGGGGAGAATCAGCTACAGCCAGCCAGGCCCCCATCACCATACACACTCCCACCTCCGAGCCATGGCACTCATGTTCCCTACCATCCGGATGCTCAGGCACCCCTTTCTATTAAAGCCCGTCTGGGACCATGGCTCCTCTTGGCTTTCAGCTCAGTAACCATAACTCTGTGCCTGAGTGTACCCATGCAGCACCCAGCAGGGAACGTGGACAACTCCAGCTCCAGGCACACTGCACATGTTACCTCATTAAATTTTTGAAGGAGGTTTCCATATCCTTATTTTGGAGCTGAGAAAACTAAGGCTCAATGAAGTTAAGTGCCTTGTCCAGGATCAAGCACCTGGGGATGTGGCCAAGTTGGACAGGCATCTGACTTAGAGCCCATGCACTTTCTCTTGGTCCCTTGACCCCACGGTTGACATTCCTCTCTTTTTATCAGGAATTAGGCTCCTTGTGTTTCTGGGTGGTGCAGTAGTAAAGAATTCGCCTGCCAGTGCAGCAGACGCAGAAGACACGGGTTTGATCTCTGGGTCAGAAAGATCCCCTGCAGGAGAAAATGGCAACCCACTCCAGTATTCTAGCCTGGAGAAGTGTATGGGCAGAGGAGCCTGGTGGGCTACAGTCCATAGGGTTGCAGAGTCAGACACAACTGAGCACGCATGATGTCCCTCTCACACCTGAGTGTTTCATTTTCCAAACTCCCTCAGCTCCAGTCAGGACCACTCTTTTTCTCCGAGGAGACCATAAGTGCTGTCTCTGTGTACTCCATTGTCCCAGATTTCCACAGACACCATCGTGGGTTGGACACCTGGGACTTCTCAGTTGTTATCCTGATATATTTTTAAAATTAATTTTTATTGGAGTATACTTGTTATCCTGACATTTTAAAGGGATATATGTTTTATGAGCGCTTCCCAGGTAGCGCAGTGGTAAAGAATCTGCCTGCCAATGCAAGAGAAGCAAGAGCTGAATCCCTGGGTCAGGAAGATATCCTGGAGGAGGAAACAGCAACACACTCCAGTATTCTTGCCTGGAAAATTCCATGGACAGAGGAACCTGGTGGGCTACAGTCACAAATTCACAAACAATTGAACATGACCAAGTACACAAACACGTGTTTTATAATATAAAGCTTGTCCACCCCATATGGAGGCTTCCCTCGTAGCTCAGTCAGTAAAGAATCTGCCTGCAATGAAGGAGACCCAGGTTCGATTCCTGGGTTGGGAAGATTCCCTGGAGAACGAAATGGCAACCCATTCCAGTATTCTTGCCTGGAGAATCCCATGGACAGAGGAGCCTGGCAGGCTACAGTCCCTGTGGTGGCAAGAGTCGGACACGACTCAGCACCTAAACCACGACCACCCCATATTGCATTTGAACCTTACAACATGAGGGAGACATCCTTACATCATTATTCCAATTCTAAGGATAAGAGACAGAGGCACCCAGGAGGACACAGCTGGGTGGACATACAGACAGAAATAAAATCAGATCTGCACCCTGTCCCGAGATATCGCTGCCATAATGCCAGCTTATGGAACTGAGGATAGGATGGCACGAATGAACCCACAGGGGCAGCTTCTGCTCAGGGCCTTTCCTAGGGCACGAGAGCATATGCTCCCCGTATCCTCTGAGTTCAGGAAGGAGCAACAGGAGCCTGAGTCCCTAGGGGCCTTGCGTGCCCGTCTACCTTCCTGGTACAGTTAGAACCACTGGTTTCAGAACAGGACAAGCCGCCCCATCTCAGCACACACTCACCCACTTCAGTTATCACCACTGCATGGTCAGGCCCTCACCCTGAGTCTAGCCCCAGTCTCTCCCCTGAGCTTCAGCCTGTCCCTCAGATATATCTCTCCCTACTCACAGCTCCTCCTTGACCTTTCATTCATTCATTTGCTCATTCATTCAAAAAAGTCCTCATTGACTCAAACAGATATTGCAATGGCTAAAATGTGGTAGCAACTCAAGTGTCCACTGACACTTAGATAAGCTGAATATGGCATATAAATACAAAGGAATATTATTCAGCCTTAAAAAGGAAAAAATTCTGACTGCATGCTACAACATGGATGCGCCTTGAAGCACTACATTAAGTGAAATAAGCTGAACACAAAAGAATGTCTATTATATGATGCCGCTTACATAAGACGCTGAGAGTAGTCAAATTCGGAGACATGGGAAATAGAATGGTGGTTGCCAGGTGCTGGCGGAGCAGAGAAAGGAGAGTTACTGAATAAAAAGTTCAGAGTTTCACTTCGAGATGATGGAAAAGTTCTGGAGATGGTGGTGGTGATGGTTGTACAACAAGGCAAATGTACTTAGTGCCACAGAACTGGACCCTTCAGATGGTTAAAATGGTAAATTCTATGCTGTGTATATTTTACCAATATTTTTTAAAAGCTTTATTGTGTGCCTATTATGTGCCAGGGATCATTCTAGTTGGAGAAGAGAGACAACCAACACATAAGGAAATTGACGCTGTAGGTCAAGCAGTTGATAAGTGCTATGGAGAGAAATAAAGGGAGCAAAGCGGGAAGGAGAATTGATGGGGAGGGGCTGCTATTTCACACAGGGGGTAAGGGACAGCCTCTGTTCTAAGGTGATGCTGGAGTACACACTGGAAGGCAGTTTGGAGTGAGCCATGTAGATGGCTGGGAGGAAGGTGTTCCTGATGGAAAACCAGCAAGTTCAAGGGCCCTGAGGCTGAGCCAGAGAGACTGGAGCAGAGTGAGCCAGGATCAGCAGGGGCGAGGGGGGGGTGGGGGTGGGGGCAGCGCAGTGGCTAGATCATACAATGCTTGTAGGCCAGACTTTGCATTTCATCAGTATAAACTTCTTATTGTGTTTCTTGGATTTCAGACCTCAGACTAACTTAGATGTCATGACTAAGAGCCTGGACTCTGATGTCAGTCTTCCTGTTTACATTCCACCTCTTGCTTTCCAGATGCAAATCCTTGACCAGATGCAATGCCCTGACCATCTCAGGGTAATTTTCCTCATCTGTAAAATGGGGATGATGATACCAAAATTGTGTTGGTGTCCTTCATGTAGTAAGCACTCAATTCATGTCAGCTTTTATTATTCTGGCTTGCTTTGGTTTTTCCTCTCTTGCCCTCAACAGCTGATCAGTTGCCAACTTCTAAGCACACCTCAGCTGGCCTGGAGGGGCTCTTCACACGGCCATGTATCTCCAGCACTGGGGCCAGATTGCTTGAAGAACAGCTAGGCTCCTGACACGAGACCCTACCTGTGCCCTGCACGGACCCTCTTCCACACACTTCTTCCTTTCTTTGACCATTTACTCCTCTCCCCTTGGCTCTAGGCTTACTTCTCTCAGGCCTCCTGCTCCCAGACAGGACCTGACTGCCTACCCAGCCTGGCATCCCCCCAGGCCACCTCCTTGCAGAGGTTCTCCCAGCCTGCTCACCTGGCCTTTCCAGGATGCATATACCTCCACAAAGCCTCGCCCATCCATCCATCTACCTTTCTTTTCTTCCACTTTCTGAGTTCAGGTCTGGTCTGTCTTCTCCATGCCTACTTGGTTTCCCAGGCAGTGCTTCTGCCTCTTCCCTTCAGTCGCATACACCTGTGTGGCTATTACATCAGTCCTGCTCCTGCTCCATCTGCTAAAGTACCTCCAAGTCCCTCCAGAGTGGCCCCAGCCTGGCCCCGAGCATGGCAAGCCCACATGGAACATGTATATTCCAGACTCAGATGGAAATTAGAGAGGCAGATTGATCAGTGCTAATGAGGCTTTAAAACCCCCAAAATACAGACCTAGAGATTAAAAAAAAAAAAAAAAAAAGATGAAGAATCAGTTCTACTTCAAGTGTAAATCTGCTCCACAGAGAGGAGGTCTAGGGGTTTTTACTGATATAGGTCATATTCTGAAAGTGGGGAGGGGCATGTGTCTGTGTTGGGTACCCTGGAGGGGGGGGATGAGGTCTGATTTGGAGGCTCAGCGATGCTGATAGGCAAGTGCCTCTGGCCAGGCAGCTTCCCTGGTGCCAAGACCCCAGCGCCCCCAGTTATCCCTCTGGGTCTTTTCTAAGAGGTCTGCATGACCGCCAGGCAGACTGGGCCAGAAAGCTCCAAGGTTACTCCTCCCTGGGCCAGGGAACAGCAGAGTTGATGGCTGCCAGGCTGAGACCTGGGCTGGGCGTGTGGGTGGCCACGTGCCAGCGGGAGGCCTGCTCTGGGATCTGGGACAGCCCCCAGGGAGCCCTGGGGACAGAAGACAGTGCTCTTCCCACCCAGGAGGCAGCAGCCAGAGGGGCCTAGACAGGCAGAGGGAGCCGCGGAAACGGCAAGTGACAGACACAGACAATGGAAGAGACCGAGCCGGTCGGGAAGACGCAGCAAAGGCTCTGAGATGGGGGGGAGGGGAGGGAAGCGAGAAAGGAAAGAGCTCAGTGCAGCCTCACAGGACCCGGAGACGGCAAATTGAGGCGGGGGACAACAGGCTGCAGAGACTGGCCAGACTGCTCCCCCACCCTCCCGGCGCTGCAGCAGGGCACGGGGGTGACGTCTCCCACCCCGGGGCCCCTCTGTCCTCCTTCTCACAGTCCCGGAGCTTGCTGGAAAGAGAGAAAGAGACAGCAAGACAGGCCAAAGGGGGCCCGGCCACATGGCCTGTGGATGGGTCATTGAATGCACTTAATAGGCCTGCTGCTAATTGGCCTAACAAACAAAACACACATCTGCTCAGCTCAGAGGCCATGGAGCCGTGCAGATCTCCACTCTTAAGACC
>SJXQ01005989.1:159507-179580 GCA_006408695.1 Aepyceros melampus | reverse complement strand
GGCTTGGTAGAGCACAGTGGGGTGGGGGCGGGTGACGGGGTCTGGGGGGCAGGAGGCACACAGCCCACCCTGCCAAGTGGCTTCCCACAAGGGCTAAGGGAGGTCTGGGCTACGTCTCTGCTACCACTAACCCGTGTGACCACATGCTCGGTGGGCCTGGCAGAAGCTGATGGCCCCGCTGCATAGAGGCTCACGGCAGCCATGAAAAATAAGAACAGTGTTGCCTCCAATTTACAGGTTTGAAGACTGAGGCAGAGAGGGGCAGCTACACTGCCCAAGCTTAGAGAGCAGGCAGAGGGTGGAGCCAGGGTCTGAAGACAGGCGTCTGGGCTCCAGATTCTATGCCCCGGGAGAGAGGAGTTTGCCCTACACATCAGCCATCTCTGACTGCTGTAGGGTGTGACTAGAGCACAATCGGAGAAGCGCCTGGTTCAAATCCCCACTCTGATCCGCTTCCCAGACGGACAACCTTGAGCAGGTCATATGACTGCTGTGGGCCTGCTCCCTCACCTATAGAACTGGGAACCGGCACTGAAGTCCCAGGGTTGAGATGACTAAATGGAACAGGGCACATAATGTGCTCAGAAGGGTGGCTGGCACATCTCAGGCACTCAGTAAACGAGAGCCGTTTATATTTTATAGGCAGGAGAGCACTGTATCAGAGGTGGGGCAGGGGTGGGTGACAGGCAAGGAAGGGGCCCTTGGAAAGACACCCTGCCCACCCCAGAGCCCTCTGGCTGGAGGTCCATTGAGGAGGAGCCCCTCCTGCCGCAGGGTTCCTGGGCCTCTTGCTGCTGCCCCATTTATCCTCGCTCAGCGGAGAAGATGGGCCCATCTGAGAGCTTTCCTGCAGACACCTGCCCTGCTAGACTCGGGGAGGGGCTCCAGCAGGGCTTCTGGAAGCAGGACCTCACCTGCTTCTACACCCTGTGCTCCCTAGGAAGCCCAGGAGGAGACCCACAGAGCTGCAGCCCAGCCAGTGTTCACTAGCAACAATCATCATGCCCAAGCTACTATTTCATGGCCCAGTACTGGACCCCAGGATGCTCAGAGACTAGAAAAAGGCAGTCAGTTCAGCCTAAAGGGCAGTCTCTGGGGACATTTGTATGTTGAAAGAAGCCCGAAGGAAGAGAACATTGCTTATCAGGAAAGAATATATCAGAATATCAGTCATCAGGGGCAGGCAACTACTTTAGTGAGCTTCTGTGTGTGCATGTGTGTGTCTGTGTGTGCATGTGTGGACATGTATGCACGTATGTGTGCATGTATGTGTGTGTACAGATATATGTGTGTAACTGTGTGTTCGGGTGTCCTTAAGACAAATATCTGCCCATCTAACCTCCAACAACCTGCACTTTTTAATTTTAATTGGAGGCTAATTACTTTACTGATATTGAAGCTGAAACTCCAATAATTTGGCCACTTGATGTAAAGAGCTGACTCATTGGAAAAGACCCTGATGCTGGGAAAGATTGAGGGCAGGAGAAGGGGATGACAGAGGATGAGATGGTTGGATGGCATCACCGACTCAATGGACATGGGTTTGGGTGGACTCCAGAAGTTGGTGATGGACAGGGAGGCCTGGTGTGCTGCAGTTCATGGAGTTGCAGAGTCAGACACGACTGAGTGACTGAACTGAACTGAATTACTTTATAATATTGTGATGGTTTTTGCCATCATTCACATGAATCAGCCATGGGTGTACATGTGTTCCCCATCCTGAACCCCCCTCCCACCTCCCTTCCCATCCCATCCCTCAGGGTCATCCCAGTGCACCAGCCCTGAGCACCCTGCCTCATGCATCGAACCTGGACTAACAACTTCCACTTTTGAGGCTTTTCCTCAGCCTTCTCCTGTGGCCAGTCCCTGAGCTAAGCTCCGGGGTGACAGAGGACAGCAACCTGGTCCCTGACCCTGGGGAGAAGCCCCCAGGCAGAGGGGGAAGGTCTATAGACAGAGGAGCTGGCTGAGCCACGGGCTTCTCCCAGCTGGAGCCGGAGAGAGCCGCGCGGGGGCACTGAAGTGTCTCATTTGTAGCCTAGTGAGGGCAACACCCTGGGGCCTGATGCACTGTTGGAGGGACGCTAGAAGTAAACTTGCTGCAGCCTCTACTCCAGAGAGTGACGTCTTCTACAGCCTGGTTATCGCAGGCTAACCACACGTAGTCTGAGATGCTCTCAAGGGTGGGGAGCTGACCACCTCTCCAGAGAGGCCACTGTGTCCTCAGGCCACTTGAGTGCTCAGATTATAGTAAACAAGCAGATGTCTCCAACTCCCACCCCTTGGCACTGGTTCTGCTTCCTCCTGGGCCTTTAGGCAGCTGAAGGCAGACATTGTGTTTCTTCAAAGCCTTCTCTTCTAAACCTTTCCATCCCCTTATCAGCCTGAACCCCCTTATCCTAGCGGGGAGCAGGTCATCAAAGGGATTGGTTCTGAGAGCTGACATGCCACCAGGCAATTTGGTCAAAAGACAAGGGCTCACAAAGTCACTCTGGGGGTGGCCAACACTTACACTGAGTTTCGTGACACAGGTCCAGCATGTGGCCAATAACTGGACTTTGTTGAAGGGAATGAAACCAAGAATTTTCAAAAAATTCAGGCTAACGTGAATCTCTCTCCCTTCAATTTCTCCACGTGTAAGAGCAGTACTAATTCAGAGTAACCATCACTACCCATTTAGTAAGCACTTACTATGTGCCGGCACCATGAAAAGGGCTCTACATGTATCATCTCATTAAATTCTCCCAGCAAAGCTAGAGGCAGACACTGTCTCTGAAAGAAAAGGAAGGCAAATATTTAAAATGGAAAACCAACAAGGAGCTACTCTAGAGCACAGGGAACTCTCCTCAGTGTTATGTGGCAGCCTGGATGGGAGAAGGGTTTGGGGGAGAATGGAGGCATGTATACATATGGTTGAATCACTTTGTTGTCCACCTGAAATGATCACAATATTGTTAATGGACTATATTCCAATATAAAATAAAAAGTTAAAAAGGAAGCTGAAGTTTATACAGATTAACTTGCCTATGTTTACTCTAATAGGGAGTGTCTACTTCAAAGTCAGATTTCCTACCAGGCTCAGGAGCAGGCTGATCCAGGTGGGCGCTAAGCATCTTAACCTTGCTGGAGACAATACCACCTTGTCCTTTAGCCTCCTGATCAGAAAAGACAACACAAAGCATCTAGCATTTGGGGTGACAACTGTACCAAGAGGGGTAGGCTGCTGGGAACAGTCAATATCACCTGGTGGGCTGCGGGAATCCAGGTACCCGTCAGCTAAGAGGTCCGGCAGGAGACACCTCGGCCGGCCCGGGGTCCAACCACTCTTCAGAGAAGGGGAACTTTGTCCTCCCAATAAAAACAGGTCTCCCAGCTGCGAGGGCCAGAGGGCCAGGGAAGATACAGACGCAACTAAATCCAGCCCTTGCTCCCTGTCAGCGCAGAAGGAGGGCTCTGGGTGCTCTAAAAACTGGGTTAAAAATGGCTTGGCTGTACCTATCTTATCTGCTTTGCACTGAAAGCCTTCAGCACGTGGCAGGTTTTCACGTAGAATTTTCCTTGCTAATCCCCCTTTGTTAGCTCTGATGCCGACATTGCAATACCAACCTCGTCTGGGTGATTTGAGAGGGATTACAGACCCTCAATCCTTCAGCGTGTGGGAGAAGAATGTTTTCTCAAATCAAATTTTACACAAACCTGTTTTCAAAAATAATCAAAGTGCAATCCCTCCTCGGGATTGAAGGGTTGGGGAAGACACTTGTCTCTTCAAAATTCAACACGGCAAACGGAAGCTCGTCCTCCTGGAGGGCGAGGGGAAGGTACAGAGCCACCTGGCTGTTTAACGGCATTGACCCTTCTTGTCTTCCAGACTCTCACGCTCACTAAGTGGGGCTCTGTGGATACGAGGGAGGGTCAGACACTCAGGCATAGGTTGACACTGACCTGTGCTCAGAGGGGTACCATGAGCAAGGCGGGGAAGCAATGGGAAAGGTTCAAATTCAAGTTCAGTGTACACCTACCAGTAGCCTATGGTGTGCCGTGCAGTGTGCTGGGCATTGTGAGTGATGCGATGATGAATAAAGTCTGAGCCTTGCCTTGGGGAAATTACAGTCAAGCAGGGAAGGCAGTTATACATCTAGAGAATCCTGAAATGGGACGGATCGGGGCAAGGGCTCTAACAGAGCAGCAAGGGGCAGAGAAAGAAGATAGTTCTGCTCTTGTACAAGGCTTCCTGGAGGCGTTGGGGGGACATGGATGGGGTTGTGCTTCTTGTGGGCTGGCACCCTGGAGATCTCAAAGGCTGTCCCATATTAAACAGGAAGTGGGCCAGCGGGACTCAGGCAGACCCATTCCGGGCCAGACTGTCACTAACTGTGTGACACTCAGGTGTCACTACATCCTTCTCAGCCTCTGCTTCCATGCTGTGGCATCAGACTGCCCTGGCATTCCTTTCTGCCTGGCTTGGTAAAACAGGCCATCTCGAAGGCTCCTTCCAGCTCCTATGTGAGGCTTTATTTAGAAGGTCAGGAAAAGGTAACAAACTATATAAGATGCTGGGAGCCTGCAGGCTTCATCCAAGTTGCTCAGGGCCAAGAGTCTGCGCTGCCTGGAACTGCATTAGTGACTTCTCCTTAACGCTCTGGTGGCCGTGGCTGATCAGTTGGGCCCCAAAGCCACCTCCACTTGCAAATCCTCTTCCCTCTTGCCAGCCCTTCCCACCGCCTCCACTCCCACCAACATCTGGTTCCTCTGCAAGGTGGCCGCCTGCCCCTCAAGGCTGATCTTTGTCACAGATCAGAGTTGGGTGGTTCCTGAGCCTGGCTAGTCACAGGAGCTGGGCCTTCCTCTCCTGGTCCCTGAGGGAGCTGCAGTGGGGTACCTCTGGAGAGCCAAGCAAGGCCTCTGGCTATAAAGGGGCCTTGAAGTTGGATTTTGTCTGGGCTGTAACTAGGTACAGGCAGCAATGTGGCCAAGCCATAAACCCTCTCCTCCCTTGGCTGGCAAGGCCATGCCTGCCACCCACCGAGCCCCTGACAGGCTGTTCAACAGTGAGCAAATCACCCTTATGGGGGCTGATTAAAGATGGATGTGCGGTCCCTAAGGTTACTGGAAGCTCAGGCTGCTCTCGAATGCATAACCCTGATATTTTCTTCTTAAGCAATTCTTCTGCTCTTTGATGTTCTGCGGCAGCAAACAATCACATTCGGTTTGGTGCACAGGAAGGGGAGGGGGAGGGCGGAGAGAGGACTGGGGGAGGGGGAGAGCCAGCCCAGCTCCGTCTGCCCATGCTTTCCGGGCAAATTCGGCCTTACCATTTCATCCCTGGCTGGTCAGGAATGCAGCAAGCTGTGGGTTGTTTTCCACAGTGCCCGAATCACGGGTGTGTCTACGAGGAAAGTGGTGCCGGTGGTTGGGTTTTATAGCTTTAAATGCAGAACTTCCCAACAGCTTTTTAAAAAAAATCCCGTGACTCACTTGTCAATTTCCCTTTGCCAGAATGCCCTGGGGGCTCAGAGGAAGGAACAAGGATGAGCTTTGGAATGGCTGTGTCTGGGAGAGGGGAGAAGGGAAGGAAAAGAGGAAAAGGGAGGAAAGAGGGGCCCAGAAGAAGATGGGAAGGAAAAGAGAAGGCACGAAGGAGATGGATGGAGGTGGGAGAGAAGAGCAGAGAATCTAAGAGAAGAAATGGGAAAAGGAAGAATCCACCCTTTATTATAGCAATGTCATGATGTTGACTGGGAAAGGTTACTTTAGCCGAAACTGGGTAAAATCATGGAAAACTACTTCGGGGAGCAGGGCAAGTAGTGGAGGCTCAGATCATTTAAACCAGTGGTCCCCAACCCTTTTGGGACCAGGGACTGAGCTCGTAGAAGACAGTTTTTCCAGGGACCGGGATGAGAGAAACGGTTTTGAGTTGATTCAAGGGCATCACATTTATTGTGTATTTATCTCTATGACTATCACATCAGCTGTACCTCAGATCATCAGGCATTAGATCCTGGGGGTTGAGGACCCCTGATTCAAACAACTTGTTCAAGGGTTGACCCCCTTCTCTGGGCTCCCCATCCTTCCTTTCTTTCATCCTTTCTTTCCTTCCTACCCCTTCCAAAGAGTAGCCAACCAAACTGTATTTCGATGCAGGGGCTTTTGTAATTTCTCTTCTGTGCACACCCAAATCACAGCCAGTGCCCTGCTCCCCGAAGCCAGGGGCCTTGTCCTGGCAGGTGGGGAGGAATCAGAACTGGTTCCTGTGACACTGGTCGGGGGCAGCGTGTCTGAGGAAAAGCCGAGCCCTTTGGCGGCATTATGGCTACAGTGAATAAAATTACACCCATGTTTCTCCTGGCCAGACATCTGGGGAATAGGTGAGTATTTTCAAGTATTCCTTTTTAAGAGTGAAGCAGTAGGTTTCATTATCATATTTTAATTAAAAGGAAAAATCCTATTAAACAATTCCCAATGTATTGGGATTAGCAAAAACCAGCACCTGAGACCCAGTAACTCAGCATGTAGGAACACACTAACCAGACATATTTTCCTCAGAAATTGTCTCTACACCTGCCCCTCCCCTCCCCTCCCAGCCAAGGAAACGGCTTCCAGCAGGCTCCGTCCGTCCATCTGGGGAGGGCTAGGATGGACGTTCCACGCTTCCCTCTCTCTCTAAGGGACATGGTAGGAAGTCGTGTGTGTACATGCTAAGTCGCTTCAGTCTTGTCCAACTCTTTGAGACCCTATAGACTGTAGCCCACCAGGCTCCTCTGTCCGTGGGATTGTCCAGGCAAGAATATGGAGTGGGTTGCCGTTTCCTCGTCCAGGGGACCTTCCCAACCCAGGGATTGAACCCAAGTCTCTTAGGCCTCTTGCATCAGCAGGCACATTCTTTACCAGTAGCACCACCTGGTAGGAGCCATGTCTCCCCAAAACGTGTTGATACCCCCAAAACTTCCTACTCAAAGCACTGCTGGCAAGACACTGGTGTTAGAATGGGGTAGTTGTGGGCTTAAAACCCACCGTCCGTACTTCTTAGATGTGTGACTCTAGGTGATTCCTTGATTTTTCCTGAGCTCTAATTTCCTAACTTTAAATGTGAATTTTATATCTTCTCTGTAGGGCTGCTGAAAGGATGAGAACTTACATATGAAAAGAAATTGTGGCTCAGCAGGTAAAAAATCCGCCTGCAATGTGGGAGACCTGGGTTGGATCCCTGAGTTGGGAAGATCCCCTGGAGAAGGGAAAGGCAACCCACTGCAGTATTCTGGCCTGGAGAATTCCATGGACTGTATGGTCCATGGGGTCACAAAGAGTCAGACTCGACTAAGCAACTTTCACTTCATGAAAAGAAATTAGTCCAGTGCTTAAGTGGTAGTTAGTAAGTGGATCAGAGCTGGGACTTCCCTGGTGGTCCAGTGGCCAGGACTCTGAGCTTTCAACTCAGGGGGCCTGGGTTCAATCCCTGTTCGGGGAACTAGATCCTTGCCCCCATATGTCACAACTAGGAGTCTTCACGGTACCACTGAAAGAGATCCTGCATGCTGCAGCTAAGACCCAGTGCAGCCAAATAATAACTTTTAAAAAATATTAAAAAAATAAATCAGAGCTGTTATCTATTACCATTATTACTATTACCTATTCTTATTTTGGAGAAGGCAATGGCACCCCACTCCAGTACTCTTGCCTGGAAACTCCCATGGACGGAGGAGCCTGGTAGGCTGCAGTCCATGGGGTCGCGAAGAGTCGGACACGACTAAGCGACTTCACTTTCACTTTTCACTCTCATACAGTGGAGAAGGAAAGGGCAACCCACTCCAGGTTACTGCCTGGAGAATCCCAGGGATGGGGGAGCCTGGTGGGCTGCTGTCTGTGGGGTCGCACAGAGTCAGACACGACTGAAGCGACTTAGCAGCAGTAGCTTTCTTATTTTATTCATAGACAAGATAGAGGAACCAATTCCAGCAGTTCCTGATAAAACACATCCTCTTTCATGGACACAGGAGTCTCTCCAATTAACCATTATAGCGGGTGGCTCATACTTCCTCTTGCATCCTGGCCTTTGCACATGATGCTCCCTGATGGGGAACCCACTTTCTACCCCTGTATCCCTACTGCTTTGCCTGGTTAACTCCTGCTCATCCTTCAACTCTGGATGTGGAAGTCACTTCCCCAGAGAAGCCTTCCCTATTGGGCGTGGAGGCCTACGGTGGTTATACCCAGGTTTCTGGGTCACTGCGGTTCCAGAGTTTCTCTCAGAGCATCCATAATGTCTGTGTGCAGGTCTGGAAACCTCCTCTGAGACTGTGTGCTCCCTAAGAGCAGGGTCCAAGTCTTAAAGCATCCAGACCTTGAGCGTGAGTACAGGCCCATGTCACTATACAGCAGATGCTCAAAAACAGATACACGACAGAAATGGGAGAAAATGAGATACAACTAGAGAAAAACGGGGAGGGAAAAGTGGCAATGGAAATGACCATTTCACATGTAAACCACTTCGAGATCTCACGAGGATCACATATTAAGATATGGCTTTCCCACCCAAAGGCAATGCAAGGCGACTGCTCTTACTTTACAGACAGGCTTAAATTTATTTGAATGATTCTCTCCGAATCCTTCAGGGCAAGTGCCATGGTTAGGGCTCAAAGCCAGCCTCTGGGTTCTGGTCTGTTCATACACTTTCCCAAAAACTTGAGCATTAATCCCTGGCCCATCTCACCCATCAGAAAACCTTCCTTATTCTGCCTTCAAAATACCTCTTGAATCTGATCATGTCTCATCCCCCAAACCAACGTTCATTTCGTCTTACCTCTCCCCCATGTCTGCCTGTGCCCCTTCCTGGCTCTGCAAGCGGGCCAGCCCCTGCCTCCTCCTCTGTGTCTGTTTCCGTTTCTTCTCCACCCTCCATTTCCCCCTGCACAGTACGGCCTGGAGCTGCAACTCACTGAGACGTGTCACATCAGGGAGCTGAGATGAGGTCTGTTTCCCGCTGTGTGTGTGTGTGTGTGCACGCACGCGCACGTGTGTGTCCATGAACACAGATGTGTTCTGGCTTCAACCAAAAGAATACAAAACCCAGGCACACAGCCATACTTTTATCAAAAGCTTATTTATTCCACCCCTACTTTATTTTTTATAATAGAGAGAGGGAAATACACACATTGCGTTCTGTAGCTAATCAGGTTAGAACCACTCCAACTGGCAAGATGAGATTGTGTGTTTCCAGTGGGGGTGAGGCCGCATCTTGGTCCCTCCTGCCATCCTGCCAAGTAATTCTGGTCTGATCGGATGCCAGGACTCGGAGCTGGTTGACCCAAGGGTCCCGAATAGAGATCACTTGTGACATAGATGGCTAAGTGCCACCTTCTTTCCCAACCCTAACAATGGAGGCTGATCACTCCGAAGGCTGCAGGGCTGCTGGGGAGGGGGCAATCCTAGTCTCAGCTCTTTATCTTTCAAGTCTAATTTCAGCATCCTCTGCGAGCACATTAGTGCGAGAAATGCCTCTTACAGTTAGTTGTCTGCATCCAAGACAAGCCTATAATGACCTCCCTGGTGTCTCACGCACGCGTACACTCAGCCCCCCAAGCAGACACCCACTCTGCCTCTGCACACAGCTGTCTGTGACTGTGGCAGTCTTCCCATGTGACCCGGCCAGTGGGGACTGATGTGGAGGCTTTTTAATTGTCTAGGGAGGAAAGGAGGGGGTCGGGTCAGCATCAGCTCCAGAGTGACAGCCCAGAACCTCTTCCAGCTCCCAGATGGGAGGGTCCTGACTCAGAAGAGAGACACGGACTTGGAAGAGAGAGCAGAGACTGAGACTGAAGGCAATGGCAGCAGCATCACTGATTGCTGATTCCTGCCCAGGAAGCAGAGGGAATTGAGGCCGAGGGTGTGACCTTGCACTGCCATCAGCCCTCTGCCTCATTCCAGGGCGTGCTACCCCCGCCCCCACTGGAACACAGGAGAAGAAAACAAGCAATGACGCTTATAGTTATACAGCTCAGCCCTTCATGTGCCCTGAAGAGGCATAATTGCGTCCATTTTACCAATGAGGTAAACTGAGGCTTGAGAGCCTGATGTTTCATAGTTGGTAAGTAGAAGAACTAGGATTCCAGCTCATGTCTTTGGCCACCCAGCCTGTGCTCTCCCGCCACAGCAGCCTGCCTCTCTCTCTCCAGCCTGCCTCTTTCTCCCCAGCAGCTTTCCCCACTCCCCCAGCCCCTCCTCTGCACCTCCCACTGTGTTCATTTCCACCTCTCACTTAGCCCTTGCAATCACCCTTGAGCTGTTTCTGGTTTGTAAATCCTACTCTCAACCCCACTGGATCATAAGCTCCTAAAAGGCAGAAACCATGGACTCAGGATCCTGTCGTATCTGAGTCTTAGGATGCTCTGGACACCATGGTGCTGCTCACTAAGAAGATTCTGGGCTTTATAAACAGCTATCAGGTAAGGCTCATGGTGCCTGCCAGAGCGAACCAGGGCCAGCACACACACGTGTCGGGGGGACGTCAACCAGATTCTGCCCTTATTTCCCAGGCCATCCCACCCTCAGCCTGGCATCAGGAGAGCACATGGGCAAGGCACACACTGGCAGGGCTTGGCTGATTCCTGGTGGGTGGGGCCCTGGCACACTATGTAACCTTTCTGACTTACGGTTCACTGGGAGCAAGCATCCTGACTTAACAGGGAGGTGATAAGGATAAAGAGCAATGTGTTTAAAGTCAGGGGAATGGGGACTTCCCCAGTGATCCAGTGGCTAAGACTCTGCGCTCCCAATGCAGGGGGCTCCGAGTTCGATCCCTGGTCAGGGAGCTGACCAGGAACTGACCTAAGACTCAGCTCAAGGGCTGTTTCTTGATGCCAAGGGCTAAGTGAGAGGTGGAATGAACACAGATGGTAAAATTTCAGTAATTGTTAAAACTGGGTGATGGGCATAAGGGCATTCATTGGCTAACCTCTATACTTCTGTGTATATTTGAAAAATTTTTCATAATTACAATACCCCCAAAAGGCAAAAATAATACATGCAAGAAAAAAGGTGATGATGCTAAAAGCATCGAGGACTTTGTCCTGGCACATGCGTGAGGCTTGCGTGCTTGTGATCGACTCTCTGAGACACAATGGATTGTAGCCCACCAGGCTCCTCTGTCCCTGGGATTTTCCAGGCAAGAACACTGGAGTGAGTTGCCATCTCCTCCTCCAGGGGATCTTCCCCACTCAGGGATCAAACCTGCGTCTCCTGTATCTCCTGTGTCAGCAGGCAGATTCTTTACAACTGAACCACCTGGAAAGCCTGGCACATGCCAAGTGCTCACTAAATCATTTTCCATTTTGTATTTCTCCTTTTCCATGCTCCCCAGAGACCGAGCTTCCTTCCCGTAGTAGAAAGCCCACCTTTGACAGCCCCCAGTAGCAGAAAACAAACAAGTAGCTGAGCTCTGTTAAGTACAGAAATCCCACCTCAGTTGTCACATGACTGAAGCCAGGTGACTCCTCCAGGGCTCCAAGCTACTGGCTGCCATTCACTAGGCACTTCATTTACAAGCTAGCCCCTGTGCTAAGCTCTGAAAGTGCATCCTCTCTTTAATCCGCCCCAGTCCCCAGTGGGTGAACAGTATAACTATCTCCATCTGTCCAGCTCTGAGCTCTCTTTCTCCTTTGGTCTTCCCTGAGCTCTTGGAACTGTCTGCAAGAATCTGCATTTTTATACAAATCTGTGCACAAGCCTTGCCCCCACCGGCCACAGTCTCTGGGTGCAGTCTGGGGGACAAACTCGAGAACAATCTGGCCCCCAGGCCAAGGTGTCTGGTGGGACCCCAGGTTCACAAAGTCACACTGGCAGCTGCTGGGAGAGCAGGAGACCATGGCACCAGGTGGTGGTTTGGAAAGGAGTGACCCTGAGACAGGAGGGCTGTGAGCCTGCAGATGGGAGGGAATACCCGGGGGCCACGGCTGTGGTGGTCCAGAACTGGTTCTGCAGGTCCTGCTTTCTTTGTGGGCCAAGGGGTCATCACGATCCCAGGTCTTGCTGCTGCTAGGATGAAGCCATGACTGGAGGGGTTGCAAAATACCCATCCTGCCGGTGGCAATGTCCCTCCTGTTCTCAGATTCCGTCTTCCTCCTTCCACCTCCAGCTCTCTGTCTAGAACGCTCTTCCCAGCCCTGGCTGCCAGAGCTACTCTATGTTCTGGCAGCTTAGGAAGTACAGCCTCCTCCAGGGTGCCCTTGAGGAGCAATGGGAGGACAAGGCAGGACGGCTCTCCCAGCCTTGCTCTCCAGAAACACAAAACTCCTCTGATTTGTCCATCCTAAACTCTCCACTCAACCCTTAACCCTCAACCTGCAGGGATTTCAGACTTCACTTCTGGTGGGCTTGTTGCCTTCTTCTGAGTCCAAATGTACCCACCCTGTGTGTTCTTTCTATCTGCTTGTTTCCAGATAGTTCCCTTTGAAGATTTTATGGGGGCTAGTTTAAGACTTAGAGAGAAAGGGCGACCTCATATGGAAGCCTGTAAACTTAGGGATCGTCTAGCCCCTAGAGGTGAGACACGCTGAAAACACGGTTTCTGAAACGGTTGAGCTTATTTCATGGATGTTGGATGGTGATGGATGATTGAAGAAGACCAAAGTGATGCCTGTGTATCTGATTGTGAGTTTGTGCGTGTCTGTGGTGGGGGAGTACGTCCTATCACCCCCAATAAATATTCCCACGTCTTTAGCTTGGTCCATGTTCCTACTCTTTGAGGCTAGTATGGGGAGGAAAATTCAAGGCTGATCCCTTAAAGACTTCTGCAAGTTTTCCTCTTAATTGTCCAGAGGGTGAGGATACTTCTCTGTAGCCTTTCACTCATCCAAGAAAAGTTGCTGAATCACCTGCCTAGGTCTGTCCAGTTTATAGTGAGTTGCGTGGCCCAGCCTAAGCCTCTGACGGACTCAGATGCTCACTTCCTGATGGCATCCCCACTCCATAGAAACAAATGCTTGGGTGGCCATCCACACACCTGCCAACACCAACATTCATCACCCTGCAGTAGGCTCAGAGACCCTGAAGACCTCGGTTCCTGTGATCCTCCCCTTGTCCTGTGGCGTAATATGGACAACTGTATTTTGCATTCCGCAGGTGAGGAAAATGGTTTGAAAAGTAGCAAGGCTAGTCTACAGGCAGAAGGTGGGCAGATGACAGAGTGAAATGTTATGTACAAACCTGTGTAGATGGGCGGTGTGGAGAGTTGGGCGATGATACTAATGTTGGGGTAGAGCTTTTGAAGCGTGGTGCTGGAGAAGACTCTTGAGAGTCCCTTGTAAGGAGATCAAACCAGTCAATCCTAAAGAAATCAACCCTGTATATTCATTGGAAGGACTGATGCTGAGGCTGAAGCTCCAAGACTTTGGTCACCTCATATGAAGAACCAGCTCATTGGAAAAGACCTTGATGCTGGGAAAGATCGAGGGGAGGAGTAGGGGGCGACAGAGAATGAGATGGTTGGATAGCATCACTGAGTCAGTGGACATAAACTTGAGCATACTCCAGGAGATAGGGAGGACAGGAAAGCCTGGCATGCTGCCATCCATGGGATCGCAAAGAGTTGGACATGACTTACCAACTGAACAACAAAAAGGCTGACTGGATACCTGCCTGGTTCTCCCAGTTCCTACCCAAAGAACTTTCCTTCCCTCTGGGTCACAGCTCTTCAAGGAAGCCTGCAAAGACAGACCCAGCTGGGGTCCCATGGTCATACGCTAGGCTCAGGTCACACATCCTTCTGGCCCCTCGCCTTGCATGCTTCTTCTCTTCTAAGAGAAATATATTTGGCAGTCACATCTCCCACATCTTGCAAGTTCCCCGTACAAGATACAAAGCCTCCTCTCGGGAAAAAAGGAGGTGATTTTAGAATCCCAAAGTACCAGGCATCATCCTTTATTTTGAATTAATTAATTTACTTTTGCCGCACTAGGTCTTTGTGGCTGTGTGAGGGCTTTCTCTGGTTGTGGCGAGCGGGGGCTGCTCTAATTGCGGCGCGTGGACTTCTCACTGTGGTGCCTTCTCTTGTTGCAGCTCGAGGACTCCAGGAGTTGCGGCGCATGGGCCTGGTTGCCCTGTGCATGTGGATCGAACCTGTGTCCCCTGCATTGGCAGACGGATTCTTAATGACTGAACCACCAGGGAGCCCCTGACCCTCACTTTAAAGTCCTGTGTGGAGAAGAGTTTTCCAGGGCCTGCCTGGTTCCCCAGGCGCTGCTCACTTATCCTGGGCACGGAGGTGAGCACAGATAAGCACAGCCTATGGCTCCCAGGAGTTTCTAGCTCCGGCCAGGGCTCCAAAGATGCTTATCCTTCACTGCACATTCACGCGTACGTGCTCACACCCAAAAAACTCCCTCCAGACCGCTTTCCTTCCTTAAATTGAGCCTATTTAGAAAGTTTTCTTTCCTCTCCCCACTGAAGACATCCATCACTTTCCCCAGCAGAGGCGAGACGGCCACGACTCCTTCCCCGGGTTTATTAAATCCGTTCAAGAGCCTATTTGTAGCTGTCACAGGGAAGCCGAGGGGGAGGCTGGGAGCGCTCTCAGCCGTGCAGCCGGCATCACAACCTCTGGGTCGGGGATCACCCTACATATGTTTCTCCGTAACAGGCAGAGCTAAAGGGGCACCGCAAGGTCTAATGTGCTTGACACTGGGGATTATGGTGGGGGGAAGGGGTTAAGGAAACTCAGCTAGGGCTGGCCGGTCAAGGATGGAGCCCACCAAGCAGGTCACCCACCTCCTACGCACTGGACCCCATCTCAAATGGCACAGTGAAGAGCAAATACACTGCCTCCCTGTGCCAAATGCCAAGCAGCCACTTCGGTGTCACAGATGGGAGCTGGGAGCATTAGGTGTGGGGACCATCATGCCCCCATGCGAGCTGTCCTGGCTTAGACAGGGACATGGTTTGAGAGATCCTGCCACTTGATGGTTCACCTTGGACATGGAAGCACTTTTCACAGAAGTCTGCAGGACTCATCTGGCCCAAGGAAGGAGTTTAGGAGACAGCGGCCACAGCCCCAGAGGACCTCAAAAGACCCAGATGCCCTAGAAACTCTGTCCCCGACTTGATGACTGGGGACAATGAGTGACAGAGAGAGGAGGGGTTTGCTTGGGGTTCCCCACCTACCCACCCAATAGGACCCACCCTTCTACTTACTGGGACCCAGGGTCCCTTCTGCGCCCCTTTATTGGAGGACAAGGACAACTGAGGCTAATCTCCTTCTCCCCACCATGTGATTTAAAGGGAGTGGGAAGAGAAATTCCTGGGAGGATTGGGACTGAAATTAGAAGAGTCAAGCTTCTTGAGTAATTTCTTTTTGCTTATGAACTATCTCTAATGTACAGAAGAGCATCAAGAATTATATAACCCACATCTGTGTACCCACTACCCAGTATTAACAAATCCTAATAACTTGAGCGATTTCTATTTTCAAATATGGTATTAGCTGCTATATGGTTAGCTGAATTTTTATAGCTCTATTCAAATGTAAAATAATTGTATTCTTTTTAATAAAGGCATTTCATTAAATACATAACCAGGATTTAATTTTTAGACCCTGGAAGACTTCATTTAAAAAGTCAAAACCAGGGGTGGGGAAAGCTCCCTGTGAGACCAGGGTCATGATTTTTTTTTTGCTATTGTTGTTGGAAATACAGTCTGTGAGGCTGTGGTCCAGCATGACTGAAAGGGAGGGAAGTTGTAACAGATTCCCCAGACTCTGGAGGTGAAACTGAGAGAAATGCTTTCTTTTGAGCTTTCAAGGTGGACCCCCACCCATCAGCATGACTGATGACCAACGAGGAGTTTGAGAGAAAGGGAGACGGGGTAGAAAGTCCAGTCTTGGGGGAGCTCTGCCAGGTTCCCTGTCCTGCCCAGACTCCCTCCTCTTCCCTTACTGCCCCACATTACATTCCTCTGCACCCCCTCTCACAGGCTGTGCTCCTGGCTGTGTGCCTGCATGAAAGTTGCCTCAGTCTTGTCCGACTCTGTGCGACCCTATGGGCCATAACCCGCAGGCTCCCCTGTCCGTGGGATTCTCCAGGCAAGAACACTAGAGCAGGTTGCTGTGCCCACCTCCGGGGATCTCCCCAACCCAGGGATCAAACCTGTGTCTCTCACATCTCCTGCATTGGCAGGCACTAGCCCCACCTGGGAAGCCTGTGCTCCTGGCTACTGCCAGCTGCTTCTTACCTTACAGCCCTTATTTAGCATCTACTCTGTGCACCTGTCAAGGTGCCACACATCATTAATTGCAGGTGCTGGGAATGCCCATCCTGGCTCAGAGAGTCTATTTTGTGCCTCTCTTCCCAACTCCTCATTCAGTGATATCATATTGGTAGCTTGCAACTGGCCACCATAGGGGCATCTAACTTGTGAAAATCAAGCCAGAAACACCACACATTGGGGCTTCTCCTCTCCCTGAGAGCTGGTTGTTCACCATTTGCCAGTACACCAGTGGTATTAATTGGTCCAAGAATACTTGCATTTAAAGGTTTCTCCTAGAGAAGAAAAACATCCCATAGCCAAAGGAATGAATCACAAATGGTCGGATTTCAGATATGAGAGAGGCATTTTACCTCAGCAAAGCATCCACGGCTTAGCATTTTGTGGCTAGACAGGTCCCTAGAAGTTATCTTGTCCAAGCCTCTCATGCTAGGGAACAAAATGAAATCCAGAGGCAACGTGACTTGCCCAAGGTCACAAAGCTCACTAATGTCACAGATTGTCTTACAATGCGCAGCATCCTTTCCAAATACATCTTACACCACATCCGATGCCTTGTCCCTAGCCTGCTCTGCTGCTGGAGATAAGGATGAAGTTCCCTGAGGGAGAGCCCAAGAGGCATCAGCAAAGGCTAGAATGACCAAGACGGGAATGACGGAGCACTGAGTGCTTCCTGTCCCTTTGGCCTCTCTCTGCTTTCCCAGGAAAGGGCCAGTAGGTGCTCAGCAAACTCCTGAATGGACCGAGGCTAAGAAGGCAGTGGGCAATGTTGAGCAGGGGTCCGCTCCCCAGACTGAGGTGTGAGCCAAGAGGCAGAGGGACATGAGGAAGACGGGAGCAAGCAAACCAGTGCCACCCCAGGTTTTCATGTCATTAGGGTGTGAGCATGGTGACCAGGACTAAGAAAAAGGCAGATGCTTAGATAAAAACAGAAGGGGCGAAAGAAAGGGAATGGGGAGAGGAGGGGGACGGGGAGGACAATTGAAGAAAGGCGGGTAGATGGGGAGAGGAGAGCCCTCTGGCTGGTACTGGGTTGGCCACAAAGTTCACTCAGGTTTTTCTATAAGACAATGATGTCACGGGAAAAGACTGAATGAACTTTGTGGCCAACCCCATAGAAAGCAAAGACAAGGCAGGGTCCTGAGAGAGCAAAGCAGAGCAGAGAAGGTGGAGGAGGATGGAGCGGGAGAGGCTGAGGGAGTCCCAGAGAGAAAGAGGGAGTAAGGGGGGCTTGTACCCAAGATCCTTTCTTGACCTGGCCTCTCCTTGGATGCCCTCCCCTCCCTCATGGCAACTCGGGTGGCCCTGTGACCTAGTGGGCTCCTGTCAGGGCTTGAGTCCAGCGGTCCACGCGCAAGCTCAGAGAGGTGCCCTGACAGTTGCCAGGACCCAGAAGCATCCCAGAAGGCCGTGCCACCCAGCCCTCACCCCATCCCCAGCCCTCTGCACCCCTCTCCCGCCAGCACCATCTGTGCCCAGCTTCATACCCTCGCCCTCTGCAGCAGGAGCTGCAGTGACCTGGAAAACTGGAGGGCTGGTTTTTCTGCCCAGCTGTGTGTCCCTGGGGTGAATTAGTTCCACACTGGAAACCGAGGGGAAGGATGGGGCGGGATGTGAGGGGGTGCTCCTGGGCTCCTCCGAGGGGCAGGCTCAAGGCTGAGTTGGCAGCCATGGCCCAAGCCCCAGAGTCCTTCCTGAAGAGGACAGAGCCCAGAGTGGGACAGGCCTCCCTGTGGCTCACCTCAGCTGGCCTCCTGTCACTCAGAAGCTGAGCTCAATTCTTGCATGTCAGAAGAAATCAAATGTGAGCAAGGAAGAGAAGAAAGGACAGTGGGGGGAGCAAAGGCCATGGGGGGACAATGGGGGCAGTGAGGGAGGCGAGATGGGCTCTGGAGTCAGCAGACACTGGGTGTGTGTCCTTATCGCTGGTCCCAGCGCGACCCAGGTGTGACTCACTTCTCTGCAGGATGGGGACAATGGTGACCCCTGGCTGGGGGTTGCGTGGAGTGAGAGAGAGAAATGACACACAACACAGGCCTGGGGCAGACTCACTCCCAGGAGCTGCTCAATAAAAAGGTCTCACCCCTACTCTCTGGCTCCTTTCAGGCTCAGACAATCCCGCGTGGCCCCAGCTCCAGGCGGCCTCCTCCAAAGACGGGGTAAAACCTCTGCAAAGTCAAAGGTCTGGTGGTTCCTGGGAAGGTGAGCTGCCAGGGAGTGTGAACCAACCAAGGTGGGGAATGTGAGAGTCCACAGGCTCAGACTTGAGGTGGCAGCAGAACAAGGAACAACAGCAAATTCGTCAACATTTTCTCAGGCCGGGAATTGTGATAATGCTTTACTTGTATCAACTCAGCTGAACACCCAAAGGAGAAGTCTTTCCCTTAAAGTCCATTCTCTTGCCCAGATAGGCCCCTCAGCTCCACCTGTCACATTTCCAGACACAAAAGATTCACCCCATCACATCTTTGACCCACCGTCACCTTCGGTCTCTGGGCCTGGCTCCCCCACCCGCTGCAGCCCCCAACTCCCCACCCAGAGGTCGGACTTGGGTTCCCTCCTGATCTCCCTGCTTGCAACTGGCTCCCCTTGAACTAAGCGCTTACAGTGTTGTGAGCATAATTGTTTCAAACATACCACTGGCTAAAAAACCTTCCCAAGCCTCCTGAATAATGGATGAGTTCCCTAGTCCCAAGTTTGCCCCAATCTACTTTTCTGGACTTATCTCCTAGTTCTTACACTCTCACCCTGCTCCAAAGTCCCAGGGAATTCTCACCTTGAGACTTTTGTCCCCTCCATGTCTCCTGAGCCTACGAAGTCCTTCCTCCTTCCTCTCTCTGAAATATAGTCGTTCCAAGCGCTGTCCCTTGGGAAAACTTTTAGATCAGTGGTCCCCAACCTTTTTGGCACCAGGGACCAGTTTCACGGAAGACAATTTTTCTGCGGATGGGGGGATGGTTTCAGTCTTCCCTGCCATTGCCTACCTCCTGCTGTGCAGCCTGGTTCCTAACTGGCCATGGACCGTTACTGGTTTGTGGCACTGGGGGTGGGTGGGGGGAAACCTTGTTTTAGATGGTCTCTTGCTAGAGTCACTTGCTTGGCTCATCCTGTCCTTCCTTTGGTTGGCAGGACATCCTGGAAATGGTGCTGATGAGAGGTCTGTGCCTCTAACCAGGCAAGGTAATAATTCCTCTCTGTGTCTCAGTTTCCCGATTTGAGAAATCAGGGAGTGGATGACATCAGGGGTCCCTGGAGATAGCTCTCTCTGACATCATCTGGAAAATTCCAGAAAGCCCAGATTTCCAGGCCCCACCCTGGGCTTTCAGAGTCTGGATCTGTAGGGTGGGACCCAGGAATCTGAGAACACTTCCCAGGTGATTCTGAGTCACAGCCAGTTTGGGGAGTCCCTGAACTAGAGAACCTGTAAATGTGGATTGCTTTAGTATAGACAGCTCTTGCAGATTACACATGCAAGAGTATGGGACCCATGTCTTTACTGCAGGCTCACAAGGCCTAGTTGTGGAATTCAGATGTTCAGTAAATGTTAGCTGAACAAATGAATAATGCCCTGAAGAGAAGCGACTATAACTCTTTATAAACCCTCCCCTTCAGTTTCTTTAGGATAATTAGGTAGAAAGCCAGAAAGGATCATATGGAATCTCATGCAAAGGGGCTGCTGGGCCTCTGACAGCCTGAACACACACCTAAAGGAAGGTCATGGCACTGAAACGTGCATCAGAGGCTGTCCTCAGAGCTGGTCTGAATCACCGTGTGTAAAGTGTGCATGTGTGTGTGTGGTGTGTGTCGGGGGGAGGGGAGTTGTGG
>SJXQ01005989.1:145672-159285 GCA_006408695.1 Aepyceros melampus | reverse complement strand
GGAGTTGTGGGGGTGGGTGGTGGGGATGAGGCTTGGGGTTCCAGGTGGATGGCCTGCTAGGATTATCAGGATTAGGGGGACTGGCAGAGGGCTGCTCCAGGTGAGACAGCTAATTGCCCAGCTTCCCACTGTGGCTATAGTCAGGGGCTGGAACCCCAAGGGAACGTGCAGTGTGGGCTCGCAGTGGCTTCTCTACATCAGCCCAGACCAGCCCCAAGAAAGTCCAGGCAGTGAGGAGTTCCCAGGGGCCTCCAGGGCACGAGCAGGAATGTCTCCAGTGGGTGAGTGAGGGTGAGGGATGCTGGAGGTCAACCCCATGACTGTGGGAAATAGAAACAGCCTAGTGGGTAACATCCCAGAATTCCAGGGTGCGGATGAAGGCCACATTTGGATCAAAGCCTCAGTCCAAAGTGCTTTGCTATCACAGCCTGTCCCAGCTGCCACTGTCCACAGCTGCCAGCCTGGTGTCCCACGGCTCTGGTCTCAGCCCAGGGAAGGGACCAGGAAGAGAAACAGATGATGTGACCCTGGCAGAGGCTGCAGCAGCAGCATGTCTGTCCCGCGGCCCCCATTTGCCCAGCTCCAAAGCTCATGGATTCTTTGCTCAGCCATCTGAGCCCTGCATTGCACTTGAGCAAAGTAAGAAGAATTGGACCCTTAAAATGCTGTTGTCCCTCAGAGTTTCCAAGTACTTTCTTGACATGATCTGGTTTTAGAGTCATAGCATCCCTTCAAGGCTGATGTTCTCATTCCCTCACGTGGCCCAGAGAGTCACCAGGGATGCCAGCATCTACACCGTGTGCCAGTGTGGCTATCGCCACCTCTTATCGCCAGGGCAGCGCAGGCTTGCCCCTGTTTGTCTTCAAAGTAGTTCCTCTAAACCAGCAAGACCTGGGCTTCTGGCTCTGGTGCCTCCTTGAATCTCCTTCCTCACCAGAGCTCTCATATTATAAGGCTGAACGTGAATCCTTGGACCAGGGTGGACTCCAGCAGGGAAGCCCCCGACTTTGAAACAGATACTCAGTAGGGTGTTGTTTTCGGGGAGACAGCATCGGTGGGATTAGTCTCAGGTGTGCTGCCTATTGAGGTCTTCCTCTCCGCTATCAGAGGTCACCTGGGCTGCGGAAATGTAACTAGAGACTGCCATGAAGTCACTCCTGGGCCATGGAAGGCAGCCGTGCTGATCCGCGTAGAAAAGGACCAGGAGATGGAGCAGGAATGCCCACTCCTCCAGAGTTCCTGCCCCACCACTGCCATCCCCTCCCAGCTGCTCCCTCCCCTTTGGTGACTGAGGGTGTGGGCGAGGAGGCCCCTGGGGCTCCCCTAGCTCCACTGCGCTTCCATTTATAGAGAGATGCTCACACTCACGGCAGCCATGGCTCTGGTCTCACCCAGGGTGGCTAGACGGGGTGGTGGAGAGATGAGGACCCACGCAAGTCTGAACCTACATGCTCTGCTTCAGAATACCATGAGACCCTTGCTTTTCCCTCCAGAAGCATCTGGGTTAGCAGATGAAGGACTAGGACAGTCATAAAATACTGTCACGTTTATAACCCATGTGCTGGGGAGGTGGCAGGAAGCAGGGTGTCTGCTTGATACCATTCCCCCAGCCCCACTGAAGGCACGAACAGATTCAGGACATCTTTTCACAGCCACTGGAAGCTTGGAGCCATTTTTCTACCATGATGCTTCTCCTTCTTGCTCCATTTTTTTGATTCAGTATGATTTTTCTTTTTCTCTCTCCAACACTAGCCTACACCCTGGTTCTTTAGAATTTGGTGTCTAGCTTTGCTTAACTCTGGGGTAATAGTGTATGACCCTGGCATCTAAATGGTGATGGGAGAAGAAATGCATAAAGGTGGAGCTGTTGCTTCCCTATGGCACCCCACCTCCGTCACTGCTTGGGACAATTAGCCAGGTGCCTGGCCTTGCTGGAAAGTTTTGAATTACCTGAACTGGAAGCAGGGTTTCCCCCATTCATTCAGGTCCCCTGCCAGGCCTGTCTGGGGACAAGTGGCCAGTTCGCACACAAAATCTACAATCCTGAAGTCATCAGCTATACAAGAAACTACAGTCACCTTTCTTGTGATTTCTCCCTAGCCACTAACTGAATCCAATATTCTGGCTTAGCACTTGAGATGATCTCCATGGAGACCATCACTGATCCTTGGTCAAGCCTGATAAGAGAATGTCTTCTGGAAGGCTGGACACAGAGCTCTCTAGAAGCGATTCCTACTCCCTCTCCCCCAGCCCACTCATCTATCACTTGGCCTAAATCGGCCTTGTCTCATTTCATCCTCACCTCCCCAAAGATTCCCTGGCTTGCTTGTAAGCCAGATAAAGATTTAAGAGAACATTGACATTGGCAAGATCAGAGAAATTGCAGATGTGGAGAAATTGCAACCTTCATATACTGCTGGTGGGATGTAAATACCAGCCACTTTGGGAAACAGTCTGGCAGCTCCTCAAATGGCTAAACATCAAGTTGCCATTGATCTAGCAATTCCGATCCTGGTTAGACACCCAAAAGAAATGAAAACATATGCCTACACAAAAACCTACACAGGAATGTTTATAGCTACAGTATTCATAATAGCCCAAAAGATGGAAACAGCCCAAATGTCCATTAACTGATGAATAAGTAATATGTAGTATATCCACGTAAGGGAATATTATTCAGCAATAAAAAGGAATGAAGTATTGACACATATTACTATGTGGATGAATCTTGAAAGCATTATACTAAGTGAAAGAAGCCAGTCACAAAAGGCCACATATTATAGGATTCCATTTACATGAAATTTGCAAAACAGGCAAACCCATAGAGATAGAAAATAGACTGCTTGCTGCTTAGGGCTTGGGGATATTGGGGGGTGGTTGAGGTGCTGTCTAAAGTGGCAGGGCTTTCTTTTCAAGGTGATGAAAATGTTCTCAAATTGTAGTCACAGCTGTACATATCTGTGAACATACTAAAAGCCATGTATTGAATTCACTCATTGAATCATGTATTTTCAATGGGTGAATTGTGAAGTATGTGTATCATATCTCAATAAAGCTGGTATAAAAAAATAAAAAAAAATTAGAACATCCAACTGGAACCAGGAGGCATAGGCTGACATTCTGGATATTCCACCAGTTTGCTCTATGACCCTGGGAAAGCCCTTGACTTCTCTGAGCCCCACTGGCCCATCCACGAGACAGGAGAGACTAATGCCTACCTCTGAGGAGCATCAGCAGGAATCAGGGGATGGCAGGTACACTGGCAAGTGGAACAGGAACAGAGGCATTATTTAAATGGGCAAGATTTACTGCCGAGCTGTCACTGCTCGAGGAAGCTGCTGTGTCCTTGAGTAACGAGCTCTGAGTCCTGCAGAACATTAAGTTGCAGGGCACTTAGAGAGCCATCAGGAACACAGCTAGGTCGGTCCTGTTCTTGTCCAAGTGTGCGTGCCCCCCACCATCACCATCCACAAATGTTTATCTGAAGCTTTGGTCAGGGGGCCGGGGGGGTACTGAGCCGGAGGGGGAATGGAGAAGTGGCAGGAAGGAATGGCAATGCTTTTCTTAGGGGACTCTGGGGGGCCACCTGGAAGAGTATTTCTTCCCATTTCAACCCCAGGATGTAAAATATAGAATTAGAAGCAACAAGCTCCCTGAAAGAGAAAACCCTCCTCCCATGTTTGCCTCCCAGCCTCAGTGCCAGGTGTCCAGAAGTTGCGACAGCTGCCAGCACTCCCTCCCTCCAAACCCTAAGTGCACAGCCCGGGGCTGATCTGTGACGTGAGCCTTCATACCACCCCTGGACCCAGCTCCAGGCCTGAAGTCCCAGCTGCCATCTTGATATCCTGATACTGGGGTCCGTTTGCAGTGGGGATCCACTCCTGCTGGGGCCTGTGTATCAAAGGGATCTGAGTGTAGAGGCAGAAGACAGCTGGCTACTTCAGGGTCTGAATTCTGGGGCAGCAGCATATAATGATGATAATGATCATACTAACAAAAAATAATAATAAATAATTTCTATTTTATTATAGGCTTAGACTTCCAGGTATTACAATTCAGTACTTACAAGAAACCTATGTGGGACATATTATCATCTTCATTTTATAGATGAGGAAAGTGAGGCTCAGAGAGGTTAAGAATCTTGCCCAAACTCACACAGGTAGCAAACAATAAACACAGGGTTTAAAACTAGGTCTGTTTGATGCAAAATTGGTGGAAAAGTCTGATCCATACTCTAGGCCCTTCAGGTCTTCTACCAGGAGCCCCGGTGACAGAAAGCTCAGGGGTCCTGAAAGCCACTGCTGTCTGGAGGGCCATCTCAGCTCTGTCTCAGCCCCTGCACAAGTTGGGTCCAATCTCAAACCACATTTGTCACGTGCCAAGAGGGGGTTTTTGTTTAATGGATGCAGACACTGGGAGCTGCGGTATATTTTTCAGGGCTGAGGCTGGAAGGCAAACCTAGATTCAGCAGGAGCCTGGCCCGCCCCCCAGCCCTGTCCCTCAGTTCCCTGTGTCACACCTGCTGAGACTGCCTTGGCCTCTCACAATCCAGTGTCCTGGGTTAACCCTTCTGAGCCTCAATTTTTCGTCTATAAAAGGGGAAGAAAAACAACACCTTACTGAGTGGACCTGAGCTCTGATCCAGGTGCCGGGTCAGAGCAGGCAGTGTGCTGTGGAACCACAGTACAGAGCAGAGGTGCCTGTCATCTCAGAAGACTGATCGCACTCTTCAGAACAGGGTCGGGGTCCAGAGTAAGGCAGGGCTAGATCCCAATCCTGGCTCCACACTTAGTGGTGCTGCCTTCAACAAGTAACTTAGCTCTTGCTGACCTCAGTTTGCTCAGCTGTAAAATGGGGCTAATAATGCCAACACCTCTGAGACGTTCTGAGGAAGAGGAAGAGGATAATTGTAGGTCTGTATAACATTTACTGTGTGCCAGCAACAACTGTTCTAAATAACTACCGAAACATCTATCTATCTGCCTGTATACCTATCAATTTAACTTCTCAGCCACCCAGTAAGGTATTATTATTCTTCCCCTTTTATAGATGAAAAATTGAGGCTCAGAAGGGATAACCCAGGACACAGAACCAAGTCAGTGTGGGTGCTGGGATATGAGCCCTATGTAGACTGACTATAGTCTGTGGTCTTCATCACCACAGTGTATGGCCTTTGAGGATGACACATGGAGGGTCTAGCCGTGGTGCCCAGAGCATGCCCAGGACACTGCCACACTTAGTAGGGACAGTACATGGTCCTCAAACATCCCAGCCGCCCCCAAGGAACTGGAGACTTGCCAGGAGGTGCCAGTGTCACGTCAGGGATGCAGCCATTGACTAATGAAGAACTCGAAATGTATTTATTACTGTAAGAGAAAAAAAAATCAAACGGCTTAACTGTTGACTCATATAAGGAGTCTTTATACCAGCCACTGGAGCTGGCAGGACCCCCGAGCTGGGTTAAGTCTGTGGGCTGCACTGCCAGGAACGCTGCATGCCACCCGGGCCTCGCAGGGCTCCCAGGCTTCAGGGCGGCTGGTCCTTGCAGGTGACGCGCCCTCCCCGCCCAGTCTATCAGCGTCAACATCCCAAGTCAAGTGGTTTCCTCCCAGAGCTTCAAAAACCCTAGGAATTTCCAAAGAGGACCTAGCTCCCCAGGACTTCAGGTTCACACATAACTCAACGGGCTCTTGAAAGAAGAAATGGAGAAAAACGAACTGATCAGAGCAAGCCTTGAGAAGTCATGAAGAATATCAGAACATACAGCAATGAGGTAGGAAAAGGGAAACAGAAACTAAATCCCAGCCTCCAGGGTCACCTTCCCTAGCCAGTAAATGACTGTGGCTTGCTTTAAAATTTAGTACCAGGGAAAAGAATGTCTCGCCTGCCATGAGTCCTTTTGTCAGACACCCATATAACAATCACATTTCCATTTTTGCCCCTGCTGCCAGAAGAGCTCAGATTTGAATTTAGTGCTCACCGTCAGTAACCATTTAATCCCAGGTCCCTGGCAGCGCGAGCTCCTCCTCACCCCAACCTTTCATTGAAGCGGGATCTCCTTTTCTGACTTTGTAACTGTCAGTGGTCTCACTTCTCCTTTCTGGAAACTGATAGGACACACATCACAGATGGCCACTGGACCACAGAGGGAGATTTTCGCATCAAAAGGGAACTGGATGGGTGGCCTTTTAAGACCCCGTTTTCACTCTGAGATTCTGGGACCCAGCTCAACAGTCTTCCACACACACAAAACGCCAAACCTCTTGTTTTGCCTCCTGGAAAAGGATGTGTGCTCCCGGAATGTCGAGGAGTGATTGACTCTGGTGTGTGGCTGGTGCAGCGCAATGAATGCACACCTGCTCTCGCCGGCGTCACCTTATGGCCCTGGAGCTGGGCTTGGCCACCAGATGCCAGCTGGCACGAGGCACAGCGAGCTGACTACTTGAGAACAATGGTCCTCCACAATGCAACTGCCTGCTAACTGGCAACAAAGGCTTGGCGGGGACCGTGGAGTCACCGGGCTGTCTTTCCAATGAGCACAGAACAGAAAGCCAGGCTCTGTTAGGATCCATGTTTAACCATAAATGGAAACCACCACGGTGTCCCTTCAGCAGCCTTAGTCTTTGGCGCTTAGGCCACATGTTCACCTGAGGCTCAGTATCAGATGATGGTCTCAGCTTGAGGGGTTTGGCAACCAGGCCCACGTGATCAGCTGCCCCCTCTCTGTCACTGTCTGGTGTCAAAGGGGCCTTCCTGATCCACTGAGAAGGGGATGAAGGGCGATGAAGTTCAATCCTCTCATTTTACAGGTTACCAAGCTGAAGTCCAGAAAAGTTGGGAAAGACCCTGATGCTGGTAAAGACTGAAGGCTGGAGCAGAAGGGGATGACAGAGGATGAGATAGTTGGCTGGCATCACCAACTTGATTAACATGATTTTGAGCAAACTTTGGGAGACAGTGAAGGACAGGGAAGCCTGGTGTGTTGCAGTCCATGGGGCTGCAAAGAGTAGGACATGAAGGAAGTGACTTAGACACACACATCCAGGCTTCAGTCTTAAAACTGACAGGTTGGATCCTATAATCTCTGAATTTCTTCCTGTTCCCTGAGTCTCTGTGAGGGCTCATTTGACAAGCACTGAGAGGAAAGCCTTAGTATAAATTCCATGCTCTGAAATGACTTTGCTATAAAGGGGAGGCTGTAGCAGGGACTAATAGATTCATGGAAACTCTGGAAAGTCCAGAAGGGTTTTAATTAAAATGTAAATATTGTCAACATTCAAACTCACTCCACCCTGGGAGCTGAGCCCCAGCTGCTGAGAGGAGTCAGGGCATTATTTGCCACTATAAGCATAGTGTATAGTTGCCTGTATAGTTGATGATGCAAAATTCTATTAGGGATCTCGAGTGCATGGAACACCCATGCAAGAACGCAGGGTGTCCTCTAGTAAGCTGAATCTCTAGATTTTGAGGCTTGATTTTGAAAAGAGCCCTGGTTCCCAAATATCTTTCCATCCCATCATGTACACATCTATACATATTTTATACATACATTTTATAAAAAATCTTATCACTAGGGGTTCCTTTGAGTTAGGGATGGTGATCCTGTTAGGTAAGTAGCACAGAAGAGGTAACATGTTTTGTTACTGCACTTTCTAGCTGTGCAGTCTTGGGCACAGATCCTATTTTTTCCTTGAAAAAGTGATGAAGCTGCTTAGCCCTCTTCTCCAGGTGGCTCAGTCAGTAAAGAATCTGCCTGCAATACGAGAGACTCAGGTTTGATCCCTGGGTTGGGAAGATTCCCTGGAGAAGGGAATGGCAAACCACTCCAGTATTCTTGCCCGGAGAATCCCATGGACAGGGGAGCCTGGCACCGAGCTACAGTCCATGGGGTTGCAAAGAGTCAGACATGACTGAGTGACTAACACTTTCACTAGGGATGAGGGGTGCTAAAATGGCCTGGTCCCTGGACTTTCCTTCTTGGGACCAAGAATCCTAGGCTTGTGCTCAGCCTTCTTCAGGCTGATGATCTTTGGGACTTAATCCAAGTGGCAGGAGGAAATCCAAGGGCTGGAAACCAAAGGGAGGTGCCTCACAGGACAGCAGAGCCTGGCCAAGTGAAAAACAGACAGGGGAGGAGGTGACCGTGGCCACGGAAGTCCCCCTCCTGGGGCTTCCACCACAGGGAGGAGGAAAATAAGAGCACAACAGGTGCCTGAGAACAGTGACTTCCATTGCTGGTTGGGTTTTCCATTCATTCTACTCACTGCAACTTTTGGTGATTGTCTAATTATGGCTCATTACAAACATCAACTTACATTTTGCAAGGTCGTAACTACAGGGGAAGGATACAATTATTATAATGAACCTTCCCCAGCCCCAGACTTTCTCCCCTCCAATCAGTCCCAAATGCCACTGCTCAAATCATTTTCCTCGCCTGCCACCTGGTCTTCCTAGGTCTCCTCTCCCTCATCCCTCTCCAAGGCCAAGGTGACAGCACAGTCCAGGCACAGTCCTTTCTGAGGCTTGTCTCCATCAAAAGGTACTGTTCTCCCTTTTGCTTTCCTGGCTAATGAGCAGCTTTTTCCTGGTGTAGCCTCTGTGGAGGGCAAGAACGGAGGACGTCAACTGGTGATGAACAGAGCCGTGGAGACTGGGTCTATGAAGAAGAAGGGCGGGAGTCAGCACCTCCCAGCCCAGCCTGGGGGTGCAGCCCACCTGCTGGCTGGAGCTGGGAAATGTGCACGTACCTGTGTTAGTTGCTCAGTCGTGTCCAACTCTTGGTGACCCCGTGGACTATAGCCCACTGGACTCCTCTGTCCATGGGATTCTCCAGGCAAGAATGCTGGAATGGGTTGCCATTCCCTTCTCTAGGGGATCTTCCTAACCCAGGGATTGAACCCAGGTCTCCTCCACTGCAGGCAGATTCTTTCCTGTCTGAGCCACCAGGGAAGCCATCTCCTTTGAGGAAGCCCTTTGAGGAGGGCAAAAGGCTTCTCAAAGGCTGGATGCTGTTACAGAAACTCTAGGCCAGTGAGTTTCTGGGAGAGATGAAGGCTTGGAGTGGCCTGTTTCCACTTTCTCCTAAGTCTTTCTACCCTCCAAAAGTCATCCTAGGAAGAAACAGCCCCCCTCTGCTAAGGGCAACTTTCCAGGGAAAGGCTGATCTGTATCCAGAAAAAGGGGGAGAGGGACGTGTCTCAGTCCTTCCCTTCTGTTGGTCAGCCTTCTTCCAGGAACAAGGTGCTGCCCTTGGAGAAGGTCAGCCACAACTCCAAGGACTCAGAGAAGGGCAGCCAGAAGGTCAAAGGTCTGGGCAAATTCTTCCTTTAAGGGAACTGGTAGTTTCTCTTCTGGAAAAGAGATTCCAGGGGAACATGACAGCCAGCTGTTGTGTATGAGGGAGCAGATTTGGCCTCTGGGCCTGGAAGCAGACTCGAGACCTGCAAGTCAACCAACCATGAACTTGGCCGCCTCACCAAGTAGTGAGTTCATGGATGGCCAGTCTTCAGGAAGGCCAAAGAAGATCTCTCTCTCTGGGTGGCAGATGATTTTTGAGGTCTCTAAGGGACCCTGATGCTGGGAAAGATTGAGGGAAGGAGGAGAAGGGGGCAACAGAGGATGAGATGGTAGGATGGCATCACTGACGCAAAGGACAAGAGTTGAGCAGATTCCAGGATAGTGAAGGACAGGGAAGCCTGGTGTGCTGTAATCCATGGGGGTCGCAGAGTCAGACTGGACTTAGCAACTGAACAATAACCACCCTAAGACTCTCTCTTTGACCCCAGGCAAAACCCCCTGGCATAGCACCTTGTACACAAGTACTCAATGTTTCCAGACTGTCAGATGGATAATATTATATTTCACAGGAAATCACCTTTCAAGTACAGGGTAAAGACCTTCTCCAGCAAACCACTTTCTGATCAAAGGAAATGAATGTAGCTCTTAAGAAGAGTTATTGAAATCCATATAAATAGGAGTTATGTACATATTTATTTAAAGTGAAGATTCTTGGGCCCCATCCCAAATTTGGATTCAGTAGATCTCAAATGGGAAAAAGAAATCTGTATTTTAAAATAAGCTCCAGATGATTTCTATGCCTGGGATTGCCAGCCTGCACTTTAAGAAATGCAGACCTACACGAAAAAGCCCTGGGTCCTTCTGGTTCCCTGATATCAACATCATCAGAGCCTCTATTGCCTTTGAATTTCCACATCCAATTGTCCCTGAAGCTGGAATAGATCCCCATCTCATCTGATTGAACCCCAGGAAACTCTGAGGCCAAGCAGCCAGAAGATAAAGGCATCTTTCGGCACGAGACCTGCCCCCATACAATACATCTGCTGTCAGAGAATAGCTGGCCTCCAGTACCCTGCCACATCACAGACTCGGCCCTGAGAGCTCGCCAGTCTCCTGGATGCTTCTGGCCTTGCAAACCGCTCTATTCAAGGCTCCACCTGGCTCTCCTACCGGGGTTCTGTCTTTGGCTCCCATCTTTCCCATGATCTGGGCTCCGTTTCTGGCTCCATCACCTTGGCTACCCAGCCCCCACACCTTTGGGGCTGCCCCCCATCACTTCCTTTGCCATTTTTTGCTCCAGTCCTGCAAGCAGAACCCAGCCAGCCTCCCCCTGAGAGCTCTCCCACTTGCTGAGCTGAGAAAGAAAGATGAAAGGTCTAGAATCTCATCCCCACCCTCCTTTTTCAGGCAGCTCTCCCTGCCAGTGGTACTTCCTGTCTACTCCCAACCCCTGCCAGCATGAATGACACTGGGCCTTGTCCAGGAGGCTCTCTCTTTCAGTCCCCAAATCACTGCCAAGGGCCTGGCTGGGCCAGACCTCCCCTCCCCTCTGCCGTTTCTCTACAGGGATTGATTTGTTTAGTTTCAACAGTTTAATCTTCTCCTTCCCTTGGAGTAGGGCTGTTTTCCTCTGGTCCCTGGTGGGAGGCATTCTGTATCAGACTGAATAAAGGCGGGGCGGGGGTTGGGTGGGCGGCTGGGGGAGGAAGGTAAAAGGGGAAAAAAAAAGAAAGAAAGAAGGAAAACATACCTCCTGGCAAAACCCAGAGCACCACTTTCACAACATCTTTCCTTGCTACATTATTTATAGCGTGACTGAAACATTTATTCCTCCCCTGCTCTTCCAAAGAGCATGGTGTTTCCACTGAGCTGTAACAAGTACAGCGAGCATTTGCTACACAACAGTGCACCCCGGAAAGTGCTGTGGCTCACAGCATCCGGAAACCAGGGGCAGAGGCGCAGGGCCTGGGAAGAGAGAGGCTGAGATGGTGGGTTCTCCAGGCAAACAGCTAAGGGGTCTACAGAAAGCCAGGACTGCAGAGAATCAGAGACCTGGACCCACGAGGGGCCTGTGGCACCCTGTGGCACCCTGGTAGCCGGATCAACAATGACATTCAGGAAAGCACACTGGCTCATGAGTAGGTATTTTAATTATCTCACAGTTTAAATAAATCTATACATTTATACATTGCGGTGGGATGGAAAGGGTATGGATTATGGACTCGGACAAATCTATGCTCCATGCCTCTTTGGATCCCTCCCTGCTGTGTGATTGGGGCATGTCACACCAGGTCTCTGAGGTTCAGTTTCCATTTCTGCAGAAATAAGGATACCCATGGCACCCCACTCCAGTACTCCTGCCTGGAAAATCCCATGGATGGAGGAGCCTGGTAGGCTGCAGTCCATGGGGTCGCTGAGGGTCGGACACGACTGAGCGACTTCACTTTCTCTTTTTACTTTCAGGCATTGGAGAAGGAAATGGCAACCCACTCCAGTGTTCTTGCCTGGAGAATCCCAGGGATGGGGGGCCCTGGTGGGCTGCCGTCTATGGGGTCGCAGAGTTGGACACGACTGAAGCGACTTAGCAGCAGCAGCATACCCACTTGGTGTTGCTGTTTTGGAGCTTTGAGTTCATATCTAAAAAGTACCTAGCACTTTAGGTGAATGCTACCTCAATTAACAAAACCAAGTAGCCGGCACAATGCCTGCACCTAGCGGATATGCCAGAAAGATCGTCCAGTGGCTTTCTGGTTGGCAAGCACTGTGAATACTCGTAGGTTCGGCAGAACCATTTCCCAACGGCTTGGTATACTGGCTAATAAGAATACACAGAGCCATGAGGGACAGCTGACATTCTCGAAGGTTTCCACTCTCTTTGAAAGAAAAAGGGGAGTTTGGGGAAGAATGGATACATGTATATGTATGGCTGAGTCCCTTTGCCCCTTTGCTGTTCATCTGAAACTATCACTACATTGTTAATTGTCTATACTCCAATAATGATCATAACAATAAACAGAGTAAGCCCACAGATCCATGACTGTGGAGTTCTGTATCCCCACGCATCCTGGCTTCACTTTAGCTGAGCCAGCAGCTTAACATGTCCCCTCCTGGCTGCAGTTTGCTGGACACCTTCAGAGCCACAGCTTCTATGGGTCACTCAGGACCTCCCTCCCAGGCCCAGTGCCCTTTTCTGCCTTGACTAATTCCTCACGCTTGAAGGAGGAGATACTGATGCCCAACCATTTTTTTCCCCCAAAGCTTTTCCCAGTGTTTGTTCCTGTCTAGGAGCCACCTTATTCAAACACAGTTAAAGCCACATTTATTTTTATGACTGCTTTCCTGGATAAGAAGGGATACAGGACCCAGCATCAGAAGACCCACTATTCACCAGGCATCTGACATTGGCGCAAGTAACTTAATCCTCTGGGAACAAGCTAACCACCAAACACCATTAGCATTTATTCTCTGCGAAAAGCTTTAGACACATTATCTCATTTATTCCTACAGCAATCCTGGGAGGTGGATATTATTATCCCTACAGCAATCCTGGGAGGTGGATACTATTATCCCTATTTTCTTTGCTTCATTCTGCATGTATTCATCCCTTTACAAAGTCTATGACAGGCGGAAACGGAAGCAGGCGTACACTGACGATAAGACAGCTGTCCTCCTGGGAGCTCACGGGCCGCAGGAGGAAAGGCTGGCACCTCTCCGCAGGGTGCTTTACAGCCTACAAATCCCGTGGGGCCAGTTCATGCCAGAGCGCATCCCCCCAGCCCCCCACCCCAGCGCCCAGCAGCTGGATGTCTCAGGAATCTGGGCAAGCTCTCGGCAGGAACTGGCTCAACACACACGGATGTGTAAAGGCGTCTTGTAAGCCGTAGAGCACAGTGTGCTGTTGTTTTCTGCCTCATGATGCTGGAGTCCAGGGGGTCCCTACAAGGCTGGCCAAGTCCCCTTCTAAATGTGGGGCCCCAGCAGGTGCACCCAGGAAGGCACCTGGGCCGGACCCTGAACAACACGGGGTTCTAGGCAGAAAGAGCTGGCCCTCCCTGGCCCCCCTCCATTGCTCCACTACTGGCGTCCATCTGACTGTAGGGCAACCTGGGCTCACACCAGGCACTCGTGCAGCTTAACGCCATCTCCTTCTGGCTGTTCCTGCTGCTTCAAAGTGTGGGGAGTAGAGAGGAGAGGAGTGTGGCTCGAACAATAGCCAACTTGCCTAAAACCCCAACGCTGGAGTTAATAAAAGGAAACGAACCCATTCAGGTTAGCACTGAAATTACAGTCTCAGTTTCACTGTGGGGATAGAAGGC
>SJXQ01005989.1:121423-145459 GCA_006408695.1 Aepyceros melampus | reverse complement strand
TACTTGAGAAAGGAGCTCCACGTTGGGTCTGGTGGGGGCGGTGGGGATGGGGGTGGGGAGTGGGTCCCCTGCTGCAGACGGTAAGCCAGGGACTTTGATTTGTTTCCTCTCCTCTTTTCCAGCCACCCCTCCTCTCCAGGTCCCAGTCTATGAATATATTTGTTTGTTTATTCCTATTGATTTCCAAAGGCCCAGGTGCCCCCAGGGCCTCTCGCTGCAGGTGTACCAACTGCAAATCCAACAATTACAGCCAATCCAGCGGCAAATTCCCCATAAAAGGAACGAGCCAGAGGGCTCCCACTAGGAGAGCAGCCCTCAAAGCAAGGCTCTTCACTGAAGGGCAGCCTCAATGGCCCTGGCAGTACTGGCCTGGGTGGGCTTATGACTGGGCAGGACCCCTGGGCAGGCTCTGAGAAAACCCTGCTGCACATGGCTGGCTGCGGCATCTGGTCCTGGGAGAACTTCAGGGTCTCCATCTGCCTGAGCTGGGTGAGGATGAGAGATGGAGGCAGGCCGCGGCTGATGTAGCTTCTTCCAGTTCAAGCTGTCTATGTTGGCTTGCTTGTTCATTCAACCACTTTTTAAAGGACATTCTTGGTGCCATGGGGAAATACAAGTGCCCAAGACAGAGGTGGGAGAAGGCAATGGCACCCCACTCCAGTACTCTTGCCTGGAAAATCCCATGGGCGGAGGAGCCTGCTAGGCTGCAGTCCATGGGGTCGCTAAGAGTCTGACATGACTGAGCGACTTCACTTTTACTTCTCACTTTCATGCATTGGAGAAGGAAATGGCAACCCACTCCAGTGTTCTTGCCTGGAGAATCCCAGGGACGGGGGAGCCTGTTGGGCTACCGTCTATGGAGTCGCACAGAGTCGGACACGACTGAAGCGACTTAGCAGCAAGACAGAGGTGAGATGGAGCCAATGGGGAAGTGTGTAGGGGAAGGGCTTTCCAGGCAGAAGAATAGTCTATGCAAAGGCCCTGGGGTTGATGAAACACCCTGGTTTGACTGAGAAACTAAGAGATAGGTGTGGCTATCGCTCAATGAACCAGGAGAACTGTGGCACAAGATGAGGCAAGAGAATGGTACCGGCCAGACCATGGGGGCCCTGGCCCCAGAGAGACATCTGGATTTAACAATGGAAGTGTCAAACTAGAGCTGATGGCCCGACCAAGCCTGTGATGCTAGACCTGCTTTAGCGGAGGGAATCTTTCCGGCCCCTAGGTCTTCAGGGACCTTTGCTTACCTTTCAGGAAGGAAAATTAAGATAGCAGTTGTGATGCATGTCACTGTAATCTTAGGCATGTTCTATGTGCCTTAACCTTATCATTTAAGACCAAACCCTCTCATTCACTGTTTTATTCCCTCCAGTAAATACTGAATACCTACTAAGTGCGGGGCAGAAAGATAGGTGGACAGGAGGCAAGCGGCAATTTCAGCTGGATCAGGACAGGCCTTGGGTGTCACGTCAGGGAGCCTGGACTTCATTTTGAACCCTGGCGATCCTTTGAACAAAGGTTTTAAAATGAGGAAAGTGGTGTCCTGGAGTTTGAACTACACAAGGAGGTTCTGGCTGCAGTGTGGAAGTGACACAGGAGGGAAGGGGGCAGGGCACAGCCTTCAAAAGGATGACAATAGCGATCGAAGATATGACAAAAACTGGTTAGAATCGGTTAGGTCCAAGATGGTCAAAAATTTGACTTCTACTAGACTCTGAGCCTCATTATTTGCTCACTGTAATACATTAGCATATGCCAAATGATACACACACAGGTGCCATGACAATTCCAAGGCTGACCACAAAAGGCCAAGAAGCGGGTGGTGGTTCAGTTCCTAGAAATACCCTTTTCTTCCTTGAAATAATTGGAATAATCCTTCTACCTATTAGCATATGAAATTACCCAGCCCATAAAAACTAATCATCCTGTTTTTCAGAGCCTCTTGCCTCTGAGATGGCCAACACTCTGTCTATGAAGTGTGTACCTCCCTAAATAAACCTGTTTTCCCACCTAATTCTCAGGGCAGACCCCACTTGCCTGCCTGCCTGTACACTTTACAAGATTCCTATATTAATAAACCTACTTCTTACCTATGTTTTTGCCTCTTGTTGAATTCCTGTGACCAGGTGTGCAGTTCAGCTGGGAGGTTGTGAATTAACATCCCCTCCCAAGCCAGAGATTATGGGTTCAAGTCCCATCTGAAACGTGCCTGGGTTTGAGCCCCAACCAAAGGAGTGTGGTTAGAAGATTGTGGGTTCGAGTCCCAGTCTGAGGTGTGTGGCTTTAGTGGGAAATACATGGGTTCACCAAGGTCACAGTCAAAGGCCATGATGATGGGCAGCAATTCCTCCTGGAGGCGTTTGCCAACTCCCAGGACAGAATGAAAGCTTTGTACCTCTGCACTAGGCTGATGTTCTGTTCCTAACTTCTAGTGTATTCCTGTTTCTCATATGCCCTAATCTGATACTGCGATCCAACAGATAACCCAAGGACCTCTTTTCTTGACTTTAGAATCCACTAAAGTTTGCGGAGAGGCACAGAGGAAGAAGGGACAGACTTGTCCTGTACTGTCATTTTGCCAGTGTTGACAATGAAATGAATTTGTCCTCCTGGGCACACAAGGACTAGACAGAAGGGGAGGAGCCCAGAGGACATGGGCAGAGGAAGTCCGCCTACAGTTCCTTCCTCCATGCTTGTGTCTACGTGGGTAACTAAGAGCTAGCTGTACCTTGAAAGTGGTACACATTTGAAAACTGTGGGGCCAATTCCCTGTGGCCTGTGCCTGGCATAAGGAATGCACTTAATGCTCACACTTCAAAGCACCAACTGGGTCCACATCTTCCCCAAGAGGGATAAAGACTGGGTAACCTAAGCCAGCAGCAGCGTTTGATATGCAAATCCCCATCTCTTTAAGTTAGGTTGTTTGTGAAACAGAGTGTTAGAATCAGAGTTAAGGAATCTGAGCCGCCCCACACACTCATTTTATAAACTTGCTATAGACCTGTTATGGAGAAGGCAATGGCACCCCACTCCAGTACTCTTGCCTGGAAAATCCCATGGACGGAGGAGCCTGGTAGGCTGCAGTTCATGGGGTCGCTAAGAGTCGGGAACAACTGAGCGACTTCACTTTCGCTTTTCACTTTCATGCATTGGAGAGGAAATGGCAACCCACTCCAGTATTCTTGCCTGGAGAATCCCAGAGACAGAGTAGCCTAGTGGGCTGCTGTCTATGGGGTCGCACAGAGGCGGACATGATTGAAGTGACTTAGCAGCAGCAGCAGTAGCATAGACCTGCTATCAGAGGCAAGGGCTTCCCTGGTGGCTCAGCACTAAAGAATCCACCTGCCAATGCAAGAGGCATGAGTTCAATCCCTGCGCCAGGAAGATCCCCTGGAGAAGGAAAGGGCAACCCATTCCAGCACTTTTGCCTGGGAAATCCCATGGACAGAGGAGCCTGGTGGGCTACAGTCCATAGGATCACAAAAGAGTCAGACACAGCTTAGAAACTAAACACCACCAACCAGAGGCACAATGAGCTGAAATGACTTATCCTGAGACTCTCAGTTAAAAAAGGTCTGACTTTCTTGCACTGAATGTCAGGCAGTCATGTGGAGTCTATGTTTATATTTCAGGGCTTACCTGCTAAACCCAGTGCACACATAAAATGTCTCCCAACAGCAGTCCTGGGATCTGAGAAATAAATACTTTAAAAAAGCCATTTACCAAGACCCAAATGCCTTTTAACAGAGGCTGTGCTCCCGGCAGGATAAGCCAATTACCAAAGGATTGTGCTCCAAATGCAGCCTGCCTGTCTCAGAGCCACGTCGGGGGGGAAATCAATAAGTAGTTAATCAATGGATTGATTGATCGTTTACTGCTAGTAATTAAATTTTGAGAAAGTACAAATTCTATTACACCTACAGTCAGTCAAAAGTGATACTCAGATCCTGGAACATGAAAGGAAATAAAAATAGAAGGCCCGTGGCCACAGTATCAGAAAGTCAGAGAGAGGAGGGATGGAGGTGGGGGGACTTTATTTCACAGCATCGCAGGTCTTCAGAGACAAAAGAAACTTTGAGGATCATCCGATCTGATTCCTTCATTTTGGAGATGAGGAACCAGGGCTCTCAGAGGTCAAGGTTGTGCCCAAGGGAACCAGACCGTTTGTGTTAAAGCAAGACCAGATCCAGACCTCCTGCCTCCCAGCCAAGTGCCGCTCAAGAGAAGGGCAGGCAGTCCTCGTACAGTTCAGAGTGTGGAAGCAACATCAATGCCTTGCCAGCAGCTCTTCCCTTGGGGGCACTCAGATTTCCAAGTGGCCATTTTCCCCTCACCCCAAACACATGACTTGTCCATTAACACAGAGATTCATGGAGGCACCTTGTATACCAAGGCCCTTCTTTTGGCAAAGTTGGAAGGAAAAATGCTCCCTGAACGAGGGTTTGCCACTCAGAAAATTCAACAGTTAAGCACATGCGCATGACACAGTTTCTGCAGAAGCAATTGCAGCAACTTCAGAACAAGCCCATGGCATCCAGGGCAATCCCATGAGTGGACAACTCATACAGATGGACGCACTCTGTTTGTCAAAGGTCTCTCATTTTCTCCTGTAGTCCATGTCTTTAACCATCAGGGTTCTGCATGATGCTTCCCCTGTAGCCCTTAGAGTGAGCACCACTATGGGCCTGGCATACTTGTTGAACTGATTCAAAGACTTGAAAGTGTGATGTCGGATGGGCAGTCTGCAGGCCAGGCAGGGTGTCGAATGCCACTTGGTTTACCTACATCTAGAGAGAGGAAGTGGAAGTGGAGGAGGGGGACATCTGGGTGAACAGTGAGTTTCTGTGTTTGTTCCCACAGGCAGGTAGAAACTCCTCCAGGAAGCCACCCTAGACTGCCCACCAGGGTCCCGTCTCTCCTGACCACTCGTGCTCTACTGTGCTCGTCTATCTCCCCAGGCAGTTTTCATTGCCTGCTTTTATGGCTCTCGATGGACAAGCTGTAAACCCAAAGTACTTTTCTCCAGCCAGCCAGCAGGATTCGGAGCCCCCTTGCCCCTCGCTGCCAGTCTAAATGTGATCAAGAAAGGCAAACACATTTTTATTACTTGCTTAAGCCGAGTGGAATTAGGTAGGTAAATCTTCTGGGAGGAAAATCAATACGTTCCAAAGCCAACTATCAATGATTTGTGAATCACCCTTGCTTTTGTAAGATCTGTGCTGGTGTTTCTGTTTATGTTAAGCGCCTTCCTGAGACATCCTGTGTGCAGGATTCTCCGACCAGAAGCTGGGCGGCTCCCCCTGGGCAGGAAGGCTGCCTCTTCCTCTGCCTTCTCCCCATAGTGCTTCAGAGTGTTTGCACCAGGGCTTACCCCAAGTGTGGATGGCCAGATGCCCTATTTTCCTCCAGAGTCTGTCCCTACCTTCATCCTTTCCGCCCCAGCCTCCCCCAACCAAATCCACCCCCAGCCCCCATGGCCAGGGTAGCAAATCAGAGAGATAAAGGATTACTGGACATGGCCTGTGCAGTCATTGGTAACATCCAAGCTCCCACTCCCCACTAATTGGATCCGCTGCCGAGAAGAAGGCTGATTTAATCAGCCTGTGATCACCACTCGGGGGAGGGGGTGGTTGGAGAAAAGGATGAGCCTCCCGGGCCTCGGCTTGCTCCGTTTGCTGGCCCAGCTGTGTGTGTACAATCAGCCTTTATTAACTATTACACTTCATTCGGACAGCTGCCTGGGGAGAGCATCGATTCATTCCCCAACCTTTTAGGCTGCCCTGGAACTCGGTGTTTCCATTTATTTATCTCCTATTTCCCTGCACTTTCACAAAGTTAGACCGGGACTGGGAAGGCGGTGCCAAGAAACGGATTCAACTGGAAGCATATACTCCACTTTCTTCCCTCAAACTCCTTCCTTTCCTTGAGTCTCACCCATGTGGTGGGTTTCCCTCAATCCCCTCACCTTGCCAGCCCTAAATAGGAGGTTCTCCACAGAAAGAAGGAAGGATGGCACTTCCATCCAGGGAAATTTACTTTGTCAGTGTTCTGTGTGGATGCCAGTCTGCCCCATCCACTCTGACTCACGCCCACGTGTGTGCAAGGCTGTGGGCAGTGCCTGGCACAAAGCTGGGGCTCCCTCCTGAGGCTTCCCAGCCAAGCCTGCCTCTACGGATGGGGGCTCCTAGGCTGGCAGTGGGGTGCAGTTATTCCTGACTACAGATATTTTAAGTTCTCAGTGGAGGGGGAGGCGGGAGTCGTAGCCCCATTTGGTGGCAAGGTGAGAGGATTGCAGGTAAGTGTCTCTGACGGGCCAGATAGACCTGACACGGTTGTCTCGGCGAAGCGGGCCCCCAACGGCAAGCACACCTTGTCTACATGCTCTGTGCCCCCCGGCCCATGTGCTAAGCCTCTCTTGGATACAAGCTCTTTTGTTTAGTGGTGGCACACAGAATCTTTAGTTATGGCATGTGAGCATGCAGGATCTAGCTCCTCGACCAGGGATCAAACCCCAGACCTCCTCCACTGGGAGCTCAGAATCTTAGCCACTAAACCACCAGGGAAATCCCTCTCCCTTGGATATTAATGGGATACTCACCAAGGTAGTGTCCCCACACTACTGGGTGCGTGTTATTGCAACCCAGTTACCCCCATCTAGGTTCAGGAGCCCCAACCTCCACAGGGCCCCCCTGCCAAGCCCCGCTTTCTTCTGAGTGCACTGAAGAGGGGTGATTATACCTACAGAGGGCTGAGCGGACAGCAAAAGAGAAACAATATACTCAAAGTCCACAAAGAAACGGCACTTTAAATCTCTTCTGCCTGTGTCCTCTGAGTTCCTCAGCTGCTCCCTGCCATGTGACTTTTGGGCAAATTAGATGATCTCACTGAACCTGTATTTCTACCCTTGGAAAATGGAGTAAATCGGCCCTGGCTGCTTGCCCTAGGCGGGTATTTACCACCAGAGGAGATGATAAGCGTATAGATTTGTGGAATGTCAAGGTCTCATCGGGTGGACAGCAGAATGGTTAAGAGAACAGACGCCAGAGCCAGGTGCCTAGGCTCTGGTCCTGACGGTGCTACTGCCCAGCTGTGTGGCCTTAGGTAAGCTTTTGCCCATTCTGTGCCTCACACTTCACTTCTGTACACTGAAGATAATAACAGCCACATTCCTCCCAAGGCTGCAGACTTGATGAGTTGTTAGACATGAAGGACACAGAGTAGCTTTTGTAATTATCCACGTGGACGCCCATCTCCTCACTGTGCTGCTCTCAAAACACACATTCACAGCATGGCAAGGCTCTGGACACTTCTAAACATATCACAAAATATCAGAGTTGAACTCCGTGCCCCTGGCCAGGCAGGGGCCGCCTTTTTTGTTCAGCCTGGCTCCCAGTCTGCAGTCAGACTTGTGGGAGGAAACCTTTCCTGGATGGGATCACTAAATGGATGCGCCTGGCTGTGAGGCTGGTTTTCTAAGTACCAGTCCCTCCTCACTCCCCAGCAGAGAAGATGGAGGACCCCGGGCATCGCTCCTCAATTGGTGTAAAGGTCAGCTATCGACATCAGTTCTCATCCCTCCCCAGCCAGTAGCCCCGAAAGTAACCCACAGACTCTCAGTTGCCCAGTTCAGTCTCTATCTTATCAATACTTGCTCCTGGTAAAATGCAAACCGCATCAAACGGTTGACTCTCCTGATTATGATTCTGTCTCCATGCTGAGTGATCCCCGCTCCAGGGACATCTCTTTATGAGTGGAGGGCTAGGGGTCTGAGGGAGGGACCAGGAAGTAGAGGTGGAAATAGGGTTTTGAGTTGCAATTCTGCTAATGGGTTCCAAACTCACCAGATTTTCTCATTAAAAAGTTCATGATGATTGAAACGATAAAATAGAGCAGAGAGCCAAGGGAAGGACTGGCAATAGTATTGCAAGTTGGCAAAAAAAAAAAAAAAAAATCACTGCTATTAATAGTTTTGATTACGAGAAAAAAAAAATCAATCGTAAGGGAGGAAGGGAGAAAAAGGTGGCACCATTACACCACTAGATAGTAGAGTTTTATGAATCAAACCTTACAAAAGGGTCTACGAAAGAGGTTGGACCAGGGTTAGGAAAACTCTTCTGCTGGTCAATATCTTAACCCTGCATTTCAAATGCAAGTACCTCCAACAACTGTAGGGCACCAAATGGGTCTTTTTTTTCTAGTCCCATGGCCCCAGGCACAACATGCCCCCAAACCCACTTTTCACAGTCTGGGGCCCTCTCCCCCAAAGGCCCAAGGGTTGCATTTCCACAGTTGTTCAGATGGGGGCTGTTCCCAAGACATGCCCTTCTGTGCTGGCTTCAGTTGCTCTCCCCCTAGGCAGCCTCCATTACGGGTGCCTGGGAGGGCCTGGAGCTGTCTGGAGGGACCAGAATCTGCTCAGCAGACATCCTGTCAAACGAGCAGCCCACTTTGGGGGTTCACTTCACAAAGCCAGAGAGCAGGGCAGAACTAGACTCCCCACAGGGCAGCACCCAGGGCCACAGGCTTTCCAGCAGGCCCGAGGCCTCAGTCACTGGGAAGAAGAGGCATGTGGGTGGGCCATGAGCGCTGCCCAGTCCTGCCAGTCCCCTGCCGAAGTTCCTTCTCAAGGGGTGGGGACAAGTCCGAGGGACTCTGCTATCCAAAGGAAGGCTGTTCGTGAAGACAGGGTTGGCCCATTCTGCTTGAGAGGCAGGTTGCAAAGCACTGACCAGTGGAGTCCTCTTGGCTCCATCATTTCATCTTTCCAGGTCTTGATTTCTTCGCATCTACCAGGAAGGTCTGAACTTGAACATCTAGTCTCCTACCTGCTCTAACAACCCAAATGCATTACCATACTCCAGTGGGTCAGTAGTAAAGAATCTGCCTGCAAGGCAGGAGACATGGGAGATCCAGGTTCGATCCCTGGGTTGGGAAGATCCCCTGGAGGAGGAAATGGCAACCCACTCCAGAATTCTTGCCTGGAAAAACCCATGGACAGAGGAGCCTAGAGAGTTACAGTCCATAGGGCCTCAGAGAGTCAGACACAATCGAGCAACTGAGCAGTACAGGATGCTTCCCATGGTCTCATAATTGCCTGCGAAGCCCAGAGCTGAGCATCGCAGGACAAGGGCATTCTAAGGAGAGGTCCTAGGCTCTCCATGAGGGGCTTGCTTAGGGGTGTGGGGAGCTGGCCCTGAGGCTCTGGGCTCCTCCTTGCTTCAGCCTGGGAAAGTAGCACAAACTTCCGAGGAGATGACACAATGGGGGTCTCTCTGAAGAAAGCGGAGCCTCTGTGGGTCTCTGCATGTGTCTGAAGACTACATCTCACCCAGGTCTGAGTGAGGGGTTTGTGAATCCATGCAGCCCTGAGAATCTGGGGGTGGATGTAGGGGGAGTTCAAGGCAAACTAAATGTGAATTCTAGGGTTGCAGGCAGGGGCTGGTGATGACCCTGGCCCAGGGCAGAGGCAGCAGAGAAGATTCTGGAGGGCTGCCGTGGAGGCACGGGGCTTCTGCTTATTGAGGGGTCCTTAGACACTATGGAGGGCACAAGGGACCATTGCTAGGGCTCATTTTTATTAAGCACCTCCTATGGGTCAGGCTCTGCTTCAAGAACCTTACACACAGAATCTCACTTAAACATCACACTAAGAAGATACTGCTATTAACTCCATTTTAGAGATAAGGTAACTGAGGCTCAGACAAGTGCAGGGACTTGCTTAAGGTCACCGAGGGACTGAGCATCTGGTGGTGTGAGAACCCCGACATCCTTGCTCCTGAGCCCTGTTGGTACCCTTCCTGCTGCTCTGCTCCCCTGCTGCTGCTGCTGCTAAGTCGCTTCAGTCGTGTCCGACTCTGTGCGACCCCATAGACGGCAGCCCACCAGGCTCCCCCGTCCCTGGGACTCTCCAGGCAAGGACACTGGAGTGGGTTGCCATTTCCTTCTCCAATGCATGAAAGTGAAACGTGAAGTGAAGTTGCTCAGTCGTGTCCGACCCTCAGCGACCCCATGGACTGCAGCCCACCAGGCTCCTCCGTCCATGGGATTTTCCAGGCAACAGTACTGGAGTGGGGTGCCATCGCCTTCTCTGCTGCTCCCCTGAGGAACTGGCTTAAAGGAAACTGCTCCCCAGAACTGCCAGCCGGGGCCAAAGGAAAAGGCTGTGTGGCACATCTAGAACAAGTACTAAAGAGGACGCAGGGGACATCAACCTTAAAGGTCACCACCTGCGTGGGGGAAGGATGAGGTGTTAGTGGCCCCAGAGAACTGTCCCCAGAGGATTCACTGAGTCATCTGCAAGGGAGGGGGCAGGCAGGGGCTAGAGCAGCAACCCAGTAAGTGACATGACCCGTCAGCGCATTCTTTGCCTCCCTCCCTCAGTGAAGCCAAGAGTGTGCAAAAACAATTCATCCCACCTTTTCCTTGGGGGTTGCTTGGTCCAGGTGAGGCCCAGGCTTTGGGGCAGGAGGACAGGAGAAGCCTTGATGAATGACACACTCAAGTTTTGACTGAGATTCATTAACAAATATTCACTGAGCATCTACTACGTGTAGAAACTCTCTCAGGTCCTACAGCAGTAAGGCAAATGGACAGTATCTCTGTCCTCTTAGGGCTTACCACCCAGGGCAGGGAATGCAAAAAGTAAATGAAGGCATAAACACTGTGTGTGTTGGATGGGGTGTAGTATGAGGGTGGGGCAAGGGCTGGGCACGAAAGTGTGGGTGGGGAGGGGTTGTTACTTTATAGAGGGGTGAGAAAAGGCATTTCTAATAACTCCTGATATTTTAGAGAGTCCTGAAGGCAGTGAGGGAGTAAGGCTTGGGGATATCTGGCAGAAGGGGGCCCAGAGGCCAGCGCGAACCCCATGTCAGACACAGTGAGGAGCTACGGTGCTGGGACAGGGCGCGGGGAGGGTGGGAACAGATGAAGGTGGTCAGACAAAGCAGGGCTGGGGTCTGCAGGCAAGGACTTCAACTTGGGCTCCGAATGAGAGGGGAGCGTCAGAGGGTTTTAAGTGCGGGAGCAACTGGAGATTTTAATACTAGAAAGCTAGAGAGCAGAAATGCTGTAGGATCGGCTGAGATGTCGTGCAGAGAAGGAAAATGTAACAGAGCGGGTTGCAAGGGCAGAGGTGGGGAAAGAAAATCAAGCGATTTCCTAGCTACACTCAGAGTCCAGGCTGTTCAATAAAGTGAAGATGTTAGCACTGATTGATGTGGTTCTGAGAAGGCTTTTCAGCAAATCTTGACTGAGCACTTCTTGGTACCAGGCAGTGTATTGAGTATTTACACTTCCTGTCTCATTGAATTATAACACTGAGAAGTAGAGGATACTCCCCGCCTCCCATTTCACAGATGAGCAGAGTGAGACTCAGAGACATGAAGCGCCGGATTCAAGCCAAGGCCACCTGCAGCCAAAGCTAACATACACGGGAGAGCTTTGGGTCTGTGTGGCTGCAAGACCTTCAGATGGATGGGAGGACTGCTTCTGGGTCTGCACCAGGGTAGAGACAGGGTCACTGCCATCCCACCGCTGACATGGGGTCTGGCTGCTCTTTGGTGCTCAAGGCTAGGCAGGAGTAGAGGGAGAGCTCCAGGTGTTGTTAGACCTGAGGTGGCAGGGACAGGGCCCTGGCGGGCACCAGGATTCATGAACCAGGTCCCGGCCTCTAGCAAAGGTGTCAGGGGTCAGAGCTGCAGGAGGAGGCTCAGCTGTGGGCAGCAGGAAAGGGCAGTCACCTTCCTCCCTGAGGGGATCAGGGAAAACCTCCAAGAGGGGGAATACTTGAGAACGCCTTGAGACTGGGCCACATTAAAAAAAAAAAAAAAGTATGGATATGTACATGTAACTGAACCATTTTGCTGTAAAGCAGAAATTAATACAACATTGTAAGTCAACTATACTTCAGTTAAAAACATATATATATTGGTAAGAAAAAAACTGCTAACTACCCAACAGCTGTTCTGAAATCTTGTTGCTGGTGGGTGATGGGTACTTTATCTGGACCTTGATGAACAGCCATGCCCCCATGACCTTGGCCATGCCCCTTACCCCCAAAGTCCTGTCTACCCCAGGGACTCCTCCCTGTCTGCTTGTCCTTGTGGGGGTCCTGGGTCTCTGTGCCTGACACCTTCACCTTCTCTCTTGTCTGGGCCCAAAGCCCATTCTACCATAATCTACCGAATGCAATCTACCAAAAACCTGCCCCAGTTTTCCGGGATCTGAGGACAACAGTGGAGGCCTGTGGACACGCTAGCTCATTCTGCACAGGGAAGCTAAGCTTCACAAACTTCTCCAGGGAGAATGGCTACCAGGTGCTCACCATGAAGGCTGTCCCCACCAATGGTTGTAAAGATTTTGAAGCTGGATCGGAGTCCCTCCTCTCCATGACACAGATGTGCAGGGGACGGTGAGGCTGGCAAGTTACATCTCATAATCCTCTGGATACGGACAGTCCTCACCCGGCAAGAGCTTTCAGTGCTGGACTCCATCTCTTCACTCCCAGCATCTCAGTTAACCTGTCTGGGCCTCCCACATCCCTCGCTCATCCCGCAGGTGAACATGCCACCATCTTAAGGCTGAAGGCAGGAGTCTGACCATGTGAGCACTCGGGCACTGGCTCAGCTCTACCACCTGGCATTCTTTCTCCCACCATCTTCCTGAACTAAAAGGGCATATTGCGCAAATGAGATCTGAACCATAAAACCCAAATGACTCATCCCAGACCACACTGCCAGCAAGAACCAGAACCAGTGTCTAACCCCTGAGCCTGGTGGGCCCCCATCTGGGGAGCCCCCACCTGCCACTTCCCACACAAGTTCCCCTCATACCCCCTCAGTGAGCACAAAGTGCAGAAGTCTTGCTGGAGGGGAGCTCCGAGAGCTGCAGAGGCCTCCCAGGGATCTAGAAAGTTCTCCCCACCAAGGCACAGAAGCGGGGCCCCAGGGCTGAAAGGGACTTTCTGGTTTACTGTTGGGAATTGTCTGCGATGTGTGGGTGGTGACTCAGGCCAGAGTCTGGAACAAGGCAGCTGACTGCCCTGCCTTGTGCTCAACCCTGCCAGCCTCACCGTGCGGCCAGGCTGCTGTCCGTGGTTACACGCCTCCATCTCTCTGTGGGATCACCAGAGCTGTCCTCTGTCCCTCCCTCGTGCTTTGCAAATCCACCTGAAGAGGGGGAAGATCAAGCAGGGCACCTTGAGAGAGTCTCACAGCTCAGACAGCCCAGCTTGCTCCACCGGGCGGGTCCTCTGGGGGCCCTCCCCTCCAAAGAAACATGGGCAGGGCTTGTAGCAGCTTGAGAATGGTCAGGAGATTTTATTTATTTATCCTTCCTGAGAAGGACCTTAGGAACTGACCAGCTCCAGGAGTACAGGGTGAGGAAGATAAAGCCCACAGGGTGGCATGGAGAGGGGGCACTGTCCCAGGGGGGCTCTGATTTCTCTTCCATTCTCCTTCTGAGACCAGTTTGTCATTCGACATTTTCTAGACCGGAGGTGAAAAACCCACACAGATTCAGACCTGCCCTTCTCTTTCCCTCCCAGGACCTTCAATCTTTGCTAACACCCAGCAACCCCTCTGCAAATGGATGGGCCTGGTGGAATCATCAAGGCTTTTGGGTCTTGTCACACACAAGTGTGGTCCTTGGACCTGCCACACCTGGGCAGCTTGCTAGAAACACAACTTCAGATCTCTCCCAAGAAGCAAACGACCAGCATCTGCATGGTCTCCAGGTGCACTGAAGTGTAGGGAGCCTTGCTGGGCCGTGGGCATATAGGCTCCCCCAGTTTGAAGACCCCCCTGGCTGGACCACAGGACAGTGAGGTCCTGCAGAGCCTAGGAAAGCAAGCACCCCTTCCTTTTCACAGACTGTACCAAGCCAGGCCCCCTGGATATGTGTGTGAGAGGATTTCAAGTTGAGGCGGGGGAAAAATACTCTTGACTTGCTGGGCTGTTATTGAATTTCTTTTTTTTTTTTTTTAAATTTGCAGAGTTGTGATGGCTGATCAGAGACCGCCTTCTCCTTCAGTTTCTCCCCCACCCCACCCCCAGCATCCTCCCCTCTTTCCCTCTAAAAAGAAAACAGAAAACCCACGTGAGGACTTTATGAATGGATGCCATTTCTTTAATTAATTTAATAAATGAATCCTTGGGCTTTTTCTTTACTGCCTCCTTGGGAATTCTCCTAAGGCACCAGCCAGAACCACAAACACCCACATAAAACCCTTTGGCTCACAAGAGCCTCTTTTATTAATATCACAAATTCATAGAATTATTTAAGCTCCTAACTGGCCACCCGGCTTCCACCACCCCAACTCGGGCACTGCTGTGAGCTTCTGAAGGCCAAGGCTTCATCCTCCAGGGGCCCCTCATCACCTACAGAGTGGGTCTCAGTGAGGGCAAGCCCCTTCCCCTTGGGCAGGGTTTGGAAACTGGGGTGTTTTGGTTGTCACAAAGATAGGGTGTCTGGGTGTTAAGGTCACCCCTCAAATGCTGGCGGTGCCCCATGGAGAAAGGTGTGAGAGGAGGTTGCTGACCCAGCCTGTCCTGTCTTTCTAGTCCGGTCCCCCCCTTACTTTTGTCTGCCCCCACCTTGGCTGCCTTCCTGCTTTCCCACCTGCTCCAGCCGTGAGCCTGAACCTGAAGGTTCCCTCACAGGAACCACTCCCTCCCGCTCCCCCGAAAGCGTCTCCAACCTCCCTGTCGGCCTCGAAAGTTCCTCTTCTTTCTCCTTCAAGATCCCACACAAACGCCACCTCTCACGCCCCTGGTTAAGCAGGACTTTTCAGTGTGCGTGTGAATTTCAGCTGAAGCCAAACCCTGAACACAACAGGTGAAAAGAACTCCCACATCCTAATGAGAGGCGACAGACCTTCCTCTGCAGACCTCCTTGCAACCAGGCAGACAGGATGTACGCAGTAACCCTGACCCAAAGCCCACCTCCAGTTCACATGTCAAGGCTGGAAAGGGTGGGGCCCCTCATCACCTACAGAGTGGGTCTCAGTGAGGGCGAGCCCCTTCCCCTTGGGCAGGGTTTGGAAACTGGGGTGTTTTGGTTGTCACAAAGATAGGGTGTCTGGGTGTTAAGGTCACCCCTCAAATGCTGGCGGTGCCCCATGGAGAAAGGTGTGAGAGGAGGTTGCTGACCCAGCCTGTCCTGTCTTTCTAGTCCGGTCCCCCCCTTACTTTTGTCTGCCCCCACCTTGGCTGCCTTCCTGCTTTCCCACCTGCTCCAGCCGTGAGCCTGAACCTGAAGGTTCCCTCACAGGAACCACTCCCTCCCGCTCCCCCGAAAGCGTCTCCAACCTCCCTGTCGGCCTCGAAAGTTCCTCTTCTTTCTCCTTCAAGATCCCACACAAACGCCACCTCTCACGCCCCTGGTTAAGCAGGACTTTTCAGTGTGCGTGTGAATTTCAGCTGAAGCCAAACCCTGAACACAACAGGTGAAAAGAACTCCCACATCCTAATGAGAGGCGACAGACCTTCCTCTGCAGACCTCCTTGCAACCAGGCAGACAGGATGTACGCAGTAACCCTGACCCAAAGCCCACCTCCAGTTCACATGTCAAGGCTGGAAAGGGTTTCTTTCAAGAGAGCGATGGCTGGTATGAGTTCTTCAGTGTTCTCTTTCCCTATGAGGGCAAAAAGGAGAATGCACCCCTTACCCCAGCCCCTAATCCTAGCCAACAGAAAGCCCCCATGAGCTGCAGAGTTCTGGAGGGAGTCTGTTCCATGACCCAGAGACTAGGGGTGACAGATGGGTTTGCAACAGGCATGTGCCTCTCCCAGGGAAGAGTCTGAAGACTCAAGGCTACCTGGAGTAGCCATGGAGGGAAGCAGGAGGGGAGACAGCTCCCAGAGCGGCTTCTCTGTCCTTCCCAACTGTCTCCTCTGTTTCTCAGATGAGGATACTGAGGCTGAAATCAGACGGCAACTTGTCCAAGATCCCATTGTTATTAAACTGCTGAAATGGAAATCAGACCCATACTTTCTCACTCCCCATCATGCCCCAATAATTCTCCATCCTCTGGAGCCCTTTTTCTGGATGGTCCACTCACCAACTCATTCATTCAGTTTCCCTCCATTATTCCTTCATTCCATCAGTTAAGTCATATTTATTGACCACCAGCTATGTTATTTGTTTGACCAATTTGTAGCATATCCTGCTCCAATAAGAATTAGAAGCAGCTTACAAAGATACCTATACTATCATGACCTCTGATGACACGATGGATGAGGTATGAAATGAGGGGATGCTGACCTTTTGAATGGCCAGGACAATGGCACAGAGGCCAGAGCACAGCTGGTCCCCAGGACATCCAGGCCTAGATCACTCCTTAAGATCAACGGAAGCTGGACTGCATTGCTTCTAAGTGAAAAAGCGACGGGCCTACTGTGTAAAGCATACATCAAGTATGTGGATCCCTTTGGAACATAGTGATGAAAGCCTGGGCTCAGTTATTCAGAAGTCATCAACATCCCTTCAAAATCGGCAAACTACATTGACGTGCACTTCTGTCTTTGAGTCTCCTAATAACCCAGTGAGGAATGGAAGATCAGAGAGATAAGTGACCGGCCTAAGGCCACACAGCTGACAGGCTACAGAGGCATCTGCTGGCAGGCCCTTTCCTGTAGAGCACAGGAGTTAAGCATGTGGACACCAGGGCCAAACTACCCAAGTTCGTGTCCTGGATCCACTACTTAAAAGCTGTGTGGCTTTAGGAAAGTTACTCAACCTCTCTGTTTCCCCATACATAAAATGGGGGGAAATAAGGCATCTCTCAGAAGTGAGCACTGCACTTATGAAGACTCCTGGCTGGCATGAGGAATCAGAAAAATGTTTGCTTCTATTATCTGATCACACAGCTGGCTATCGCCTGTCCATACTGCCATCAAAGTCCCAATAGGGGCTTCAAAGAAGGACAGAAGGGTGGGCACCAACGCACACAGATACCTGTATGCTGATGGTACCCTCGAGCCAGACAATAAGAACTCGCTTATCCATCCTTGCCTTCTCTCCCAAGGAATGGACAACAAGGAATACACCCTCAGGAGGATTTTCCTTCCCATGAACGCCATCCCAACATCAATCCCTTTCTCCTGGGTCATGGATGTGCCGATTCATTTCTGAAAGGGGGTGGGCCCTCTCCCAGTCCCTGTGTCCACGGCTGGGCTTGGACACGGGGAGCATTCAGATGGACACACCACACACGGAGCTCTGTCCTGACCTTTCCCCTGCCTCCCCCACTGCCAGCCAGTGCCTCCATCAGGATCTGCCTCTCCCTCCTACATGGAAAGGTGCGAAACCCATCAGAACTTGCTTTCAGCTGGGAACGAACTGTTCACACACTTCGTTAATGGACAAAAAGAGAAAGGGGGTGTGTGGGGTGACAATGCCAGCATATCAAATCCATTTAACTAAATTATACACGGAGACTCGATGTTAAACAGGAGCAGGGTGGAGGGGAGGGATGGAGTTTCATTAAGAAAAGACCAGGTTCGGAAGAGGGTGGCCCATTCTGTCTTTGTGCTGGTTTTTCTACGCTGATAAGATGTCTCTGTGTAATTTAAAATGTATTACTGAATGTTAAACACTTTTAGTCAATAATGTGAAATTGAAGGGTATTTGTGTGAGAGCTTGAGAACAAATACAGAACTCGGCGTTGAGTAAGTAACCCTCTCTTTATATATTGCTGGGGCTTGCTGAGCGCTCAGATCTTTAGCCAAAGGGTGGGACTGGAATTTGCTTGCCTAATTGCAATTCTTTAGGAGGGGAAGAAGGCTCAAAAATTTACTCTCAGTGGAGGTCAAGACCAGTCCAGCCAACACCCAGAGTATGTCACAGGGAATGTGGCAATGGAGCTAGTTCCCCCATCAAAAGGGAGGTATATAGGGATTTCCAAGAGCTTCCTTCAATCTCTCAACATTAACTGATGTCGGGTCACACACTGGGCAATATAACTGTGGGAGAAATTGTAGGCATCAGGATTTCCGAGTTTGAAGGAAACTTAGGGATCATTCAGTTTGGCCCTTTTCTAATGAGGAACGTGAAGCTCAGAGAGGTTGTATGACTTAGACAAGGTCACCCAGGAAATGAATGGCCAAAGGTAGAATCCAGGCCTTCTGGTGCCCAGGCAGCTGCTCTTTTCATCACCCACCTCTCTCTCATCCCCACCTTTTCTGGTCAGGTCAGTGAATACCAGGGTCATGGGCAAGGCATGCAGAGTTGAGTTCAGGCAGAGTGATGGGGCATTCACGACCCCAGGGGCAGGTCTGAGGCCCATCACCTCCAGTGCAGAGCCTGTGGTAGGATGCAAGGCCTGCTGCCCGAGGGGATGAGATTTCTGGATAGGCACCTACAGATGCTCTGGACAAGGAAATGGCAACCTACTCCAGTATTCATGGAGTTGTTGTGAGCTCTGAGTTCCCCAAGAGGAGATAGAAAGCATGTCCACCTGGGTAGCAACTCCACCTCTCTAAGTCTCCCCTTATCTGCCCTACTGCCAAGGTTGTGACAAGGTAGCTATGAACGGGATAGTCTTGAAAGTTGCATAGCCAGGTCATGGTGAAGGAAGATGCTGATGGCTAGCAGTGGTAAGACAAGCACCCCATGGGCAGCTAGCCTGGATACTTTGAAATCATCTCAAGTTTTACTTTTGGAAAGCAGGACCTAGGGAGAGCCAATCCCCTAAAGATGTGCTATGACCTCTTTCCTTGAGACCAGGTGGAATTTTTCCACTGGTGGATTCTCTATTTGCAGCTGTATCTGTCCTGCTAGCCGACAAGCATGCTCAGAGGCAATAGCTTGCTGAGACAGGGCTAGGGAGAAGCTGAGACCCAGAATCGAGGCTCCAGGCTCCCTTCCCCACACCACAGGGGTGCCAGCTCCTGGCCTGAGGCCTGCAAGGCAGGCAGAACTGAGCCTGACCTGAAAGGCAGCCTGGGATGGGGGAGAGCAGGGGTTGGGGAGGGAACAGTTGGCTTATTCCAGGAGCTGGAGGAAATCCCCCACGCTGACCTGCCCCTCAGGTTGGCAGAGGTGCAGTAAAAGGGCTCGTACAGCCCTTTGTGAGGATCAGGCGTGAGCAGCTTATAGAGCACAGCATGGCATGGACTGGGTTCAGCCCTGCCTTTTGGGAAGAGAGTAACTGGGCATGCTTATGCCGCTGATGGGGCCGAGAACAGAGCCTAGTTCAGGGCTATTTCCCAGCCTCTGCACCTGGGGTCCCTGCCTCCCTCTGCAGGGGCCCCATTATGAGCTCCTCTGAAACTTGGTGTCTCCTTTCTGAGCCAAGTTCTCCCCCCATTGCCTTTGGCCAGTTCAGAATCCCTCAGGGGTAAATGACTGTAGAGCCTTCCAGTAGCCTCTCTTGGAAGCACATGGGTGCACAGTGAATTCAGAGTTTTAAGGATGAGGCAGACATATACCTTGGAGAAGGAAATGGGAACCCACTCCAGCATTCTTGCCTGGAAAACCCCATGGACAGAGGAGCTTGGCGGGTCACAGTCCGCAGGTTTGCAAAAGAGTCAGACATCACTTAGTGACCAAACAACCGCAAGCATGTGCCTAGGGATGGAGGAAGCAGCAGTGTGGTCGCCAGGACCCCAGGACCTCCGAAATTTAACCACAGGGGCAAGGACCACCCTCTAGCAACCCAGCAGCGATGATTCACATGACGGTCGTGAGGACCCCCACTGATTTAGCTCTGTCTTTCCAAAGTCCTCATAAGTTGGCTCCAGAAACATGTGATTCAGGCACAGGGTAGAAAAGTGGACGGTGACACACCAGATGTGTCTTCCACTCTTTAAGAGTCTGTGACTGTGAGGAGCTTGCTGGCTAGGGATAGTCTCTTACTGACCCTCTCTCTCCAGAGGCTGCAGGCACGGGGAAGCAGAAAGTCATGCAGAATGCGGAGCAACGAGAGGAAGGCCCAGGACTGAGTACAGAAAAGATGTACAGGAAGTGGAGAGAAAGGAGAAGTGACTACAGAGGGAGGAAACCATAGAGCTCACAGTTGAAGACACGAACGGAGGAGGGAGAGGTCAAGGGCTACCTGGATTGGGGACCAATCTGAATTTAGATCCCTAATTCTTCTGCAGCCTTTTGTTCCAATAACCATTCCCTGAGCATCCACTGTGTGCCTAGCAGTGTATGGTACACGGAACACTCCCTCAGCCCTGGGAGGTTAATATTACCATTTTGAAAAGTGGTTTGAAAAGTGAAGGAATCAAAGCCTAGAAGAGTGGTCTCTCTAGGTTGCAAGGGAAGGAATCATGGCTCTGAAAACTTAGCAAAACTGTTAAGGGAAGCTTAGAGAGGCAGGTGGCCTGCACTCCCACACGAAGGTGCCCAGGGGCCTCAGGAAAAAGATAGCTGTGTAGCGTGGACCTGGATCTGACCACAGCTGTCCTGTGGCCTCGCAGGCCCCGGCATTTCAGCCACAAGGGGGTCTCGGGGAAGCCCCAAGACAGAACCCAGGTCCAGAAGAGGCACAGGCCACCCAGTGCCCCTTCTCCTTGCCAGCTGTCAGAGGAAGGAGAAACTCATTTGGACACTCCCTACCATCAGGGGAAAGAAGGCCAGTGCTGGGAGAAGGGGGGCGGAAGGATGAATTCTTAGCAGTAGCAACATCAAGGAAGAAAAGAATGGTGTCTGGGAAGATAATGACTTAGAGAGTTTGGAGCGTAGACATGCCACGGAGGTGTCACCCCAGGGGGCTGAGTGGGAGGACCATGGTTGGCTGTGCTCATGAAACAATGCACATGGCCCCTGGGTTCATGAGGGACTGGCCGCCCATGATCCCCTCTCATCTCCAGGCAGGGGAGTGTGGGGGCTCTGCTCCCTGACCTGGGCTCAGGCCAGGCCTGAGTACCCCAATAAGAGTCCTGAGTCCCAGCAGGACAAGAGCCAGGAAATGCTGGGGAGGGGAGAGGCTGCCCTTGGTCAATGTCAGAGCAAAGAGCTACCCTCTCCTTGCCTCTTCCCATCATACACGGGCAGCCCCCGTCTTTCAGGGCAGCAGGAAGAACGCAGAACAGGAGGCAGGGGTTTGGGCTAGGCTTCATCAAAGACAACCCACCTGACCTTGGGCATGTCCCTGAACCCTTCCATGTCTTGTATCACACACTGGGTGGGAATGATTAACATCTGTGTTACCTGCCTTAAAGGGCTGCGAAGAGAAGGCATGGGAAAACACTTTGAAAGGAATAAAAACCCCAAATGAATGTCCAATCTAATCGCCAGCATCGTCTTCAAATCTGTTAAGTGCTATTAAGATACTCTAAGCTACAGAGTCGGACACAACTGAAGCGACTTAGTAGCAGCAGCAAGCTACACAACGTCCTTTTTTTCCTTTTAAATCAAGGCCAACCTAAGCAGATTGGCACCCTTCAAACTCCCCGTGGAAGCTGAGTAATGTTTTCAGCACTTGGTTACCAGGTATCATTGAGGACTGGTCCACGTGAAGGACAGACTTCAGGGTTGCATGGATCCCTTTCTTAACTAATAACCCCAGGAAGTGGCATAGCTACCCTCCTTCCTCTTTCTGGGGGCTTCTGTTTCAACAGGTACCATCCGCAGGTGCCGAGTTCTCCCTCTGGGCCAGGTACCGAGCCTTAACCCTCATCACGACTCTGGAGGGAATTGCTTCACTGTTTCACTAATGAGGAAACCAAGACCCACAGAGGCTAAGGAATTGGCAGACAAGGAGTAGTTTTCAGCAGAAATGGAAATGTTTAAGGGACCGTACAAATAAACTCAAATCAGCAAGGCTATTTGCTTTTATGTTTGTTTTGCCTTCTGTCTTTTTTGCCCATCTAATTTTTAAAACCTTGCTACTTGGAGTGTGCTTTGTAGAACAGCATCACCACAGAGCTGGTTGGAAATGCAGAATCTCAGGCCTTACCCCAGATCTGTTTTTTTAACGAGATCTTCCAGTACTTTGGAGGCAGATTGCAATCTGAGAAGTATGTATTTAAAGGAGAGTAGCACATCCAAGAAAGATCAGGTTAACTGCAAAGAAAAATTCCCTGCCAGCTGGTTATAAAATATGCTTACGGAGGAGAGGGAAGAGGCCAGGGCAGAGAGCCTCAGCTTTCTAGATGCTCAGTTGAGTGATGAGGGATGATCGTGATGACTGCTCAAGGCTGCCTCCCACCCTTGGTAGCCACATCTGAGACTCCTGAAGAGGCTCTGGGAGGGGTCACACACACCCCTCAAGCCAGCTTTCCTGACTGCTAGAGACCTGGATTCAAATGCAGCCACTTCTGCTGAGCTGAGACCAGTAGGCTTAATTCACACTCTCCTGGAGGACAGGTATTTGCATCTGAAATTACCCTGGAACTTAATTCTGCATAATGTTGCTCAGACAAACGACACCCCTGAAACTCTTTGCCAAGGCCAATAATAACATAACTGCAGAGAGAAATAATGAATAGGAGCAGAGGGAAAGGGAAAATCTAGGAGGCGGGGTATAGAGGAAGGGGAAGGAAAAGAGACCACTTCCAGCCAGAAGCATTTTTGTCTTTTTGTAAAGTCAGTTGCACAGTGCCGGCACATAGTAGGCATTTGATAAATAGTTCATGAAATCACAGACTATACTGAAAGCAACAACAAAGTAAAGAGAAAGCCACTCAGTTCATTAACTAATCTATTAACTAATTCATTAGTCCAACTGGGATTATTTGTGCAAGATTCTATTAGGCACTTGCTCTCAGCCAGGCACTATGCTGGGCACTGTGGCCCCTGCCCTCCTGGGCTGAGCCTGCTGTGGGCAAACACCACAATGCAGGGGTGGGGGGCGGCAATCAAAGTCCCAGCCAGGGAGGCTTAAAGTCCAAGGGCAGAACTCGGGCAAGTAACTGATGGCCTCACAAGGTGTGGAGGTATCAACAGGTCTCCAGGTTATCCCTTGCTGGCCTCAACACCTGTCGCCTTGGATACTGCCCCGGAAAATGTAAACTTCCTGCAAGTCTGCACATTGCTTAAACCTCAGAGCTGGAAAGGAACATGAGAGGCATCTTACTGTCTTATTCATTCTACAGATGGGAAAGGGAGGTTCAGAGGTGCAATGAGATTTGTTCAGGCCACCAGCCAGGTAATGGCAGAGTTGGAGGAAGAACCCAGCTCCCACTCCTTGACCAAGCTGTCCCCCCTAGAAGATGGGGAAACCTGGGTTCTAGTCCAGGGACAGGCAGGTAACCTCTCTCTGGAAATCAGTTCTGTCATCTGGAAACAGACAGGGAATCTTTCAGTAGTCCCCCGCACTCTGCTCCACCAAGGTGATTCTGGGGGCTCCTGGAAGAGGAGGGGGTGGCTGCTTTAGTCAGAGCAACTCTCTTGTCCACTGGCCTCCCATGAAACAGTTGGTTTGAACCAAAGGTCCCATGGCTAAAAACTCAAACCAAAACAATTAACCAAATATACATACATATATATGGTAAAGAATTCACCTGCAATGCAGGAGACATGAGTTTGATCCCTGGATTGGGAAGATCCCCTGGATAAGGACATGGCAATCCACTCCAGTATTCTTGCCTGGAAAAATCCCATGGACGGAGGAGCCTGGTAGGCTACAGTCCCTGGGGTCACAAAGAGTTGGGACACGACTTAGTGACTACACAACAGCAACACACACACACACACACACATATGTATGTATTGATATAGGGTTCCTGCAGCATGCATGCCATGCACTTGGCAAGCACACAAGTCACAGAAGACAGGCTCTCCATCTTCAGATACACACACTACCTTAAGTGGGCGGAAACACACACGTGACCAGACTTAAAAGCCCCAGGAAGCAGCATTTAGTCTCATAATTGTCCATCCCCAGAGTACTTAAAGTCTAAAGCAGCCCAGTGCCAAAGGATGCTGTGTACGGTATGGGGTCAACAGTGGCCTCCCTGCCCATGGGGGTCCCCGAAACATATGCCTGTCTGAAAACACCCAGCGGCAGGAAGAGGAGAAACTGGTGACAGAAGCCCTGGGGCTGCCGACTCTCTGTCTTTGGGGCCCCACCCAGCACCCTAAGAGCCAC
>SJXQ01005989.1:71263-121251 GCA_006408695.1 Aepyceros melampus | reverse complement strand
CCTAAGAGCCACCCTCCGCCCACTGCCCCCAGCCTCCCCTCCTCCCACCACCCCAACCTAATTATGCGTGTTTACATTACAGTTACGTATAATCTGCCATTTACATTCAGTTGCCGGCTTCTCTGTGTGCTCATAAAATATTAACACTGGAGGGCCGCTTGTTGCAGAAATGTTTATAATTTCTCTTCCCCATTATGGGCTTATTAATGATAATAATGCCGTTTCCCTGCTTAGGAGCTGGGGCTACGGAAAGGCAATCACTCACCGGAGCTGAAATATGACAGTGGGAAGTCGGATTCCGTTCCCTGCTCAGCATTTAATCTTAATAACATTTTATCTCAGACGACAAGTGTGTGTAATGTTGTTTAAAAGCCATGACTACATCGACACTCCATGTTCAGGGAAAAGGATGGGGGAGGGGCGGCCAGGCCTGACCTCCCCGCTTCCCTCCCCTCGTCCACCTCCTTTCCCTGTGCTTTAGTCACAACTTTCCTTTCCACCATCCCTGGCTCTCTGGGGTGGGCGTGAGCCTCCCCGCCTCAGTGAGTCAGGCTGCAGCGGGCTAGGGGGTACCTCCTTCCACTCAGCTCCCCCGGCTCAGCATGAAAGGATTTTTTTTTCAACCTGTGAGAATGAAAAGTACTTACGAGGACATCAGCCTTTGAAAACACAACCACCTCAAATGGGCTCTATTAAAAATAAATAAGTCCATTTCGGCTGGAGAGCTGGGCCTGAGGGGGTGTGAAGTCTTTAATCTGCGTTGCACACACTCTCCCCTTCCTGGGGCAAGGTTCCTAATGATACAGTCCTCGGGCGCCAGTCCCTCAGTCTCACCTCCGACTCGCCCCTGCTGCTTGGGGCACCTCCTTGCCCCCCTTTCTCAGCCTTCTCTTCCCTTCGCTAAACCAGCCCCCTCTGTCTAATGCTTACTGTGACTGCTGCTGCCCCCCTTGTCCATCGCATCTGCCGCCCCCACCATCTCATCCCTTACTCTGGGGTACAGGAGGGTGCAGGCTGTTTCTCCTGTATTTCCCTCCTCTTTAGAGGGACACTAAGACAAGGAAACTTTGAGAGAGGACAGATATGTTTGGCATGAACCGTAGTGATGGTTTCTTAGGAGTATATGTATCTCCACAAATGCATTGTTGTACATATTACAAACATGTACAGCTTTTTGTCAATCATATCTCAATAAGGTGGTTTTTTTTTTAAAATAAAGGATCAATGGAAGGAAAAAGGCTATAGGTATAAGTGGTGCAATGTGCCCAGAACACATAGTTTCCTTCCTCACTTCTAAGTCATCTGCTAAAGTAACTTTATTCAGGGTTTCCCTGTGGTCTAGTGGTTAAGAATTCACCTGCCAATGCAGGGGACATGGGTTTGATCCCTGGTCCAGGAAGGTCCCGCATGCCAGGAAGCAGCTAAGCCCGTGCGCGACTATTGAGCCTGAGCTCTAAAGCCGGAGAGCTACAACTCCTGAGCCTACAAGCCCAAACACTGGAGACCACGCACCCAGGACTCTGTCCATAGTGGGTGGACACTCAGGATTCTGGTCATAGGAGGTGCTCAGTGACCAAATGTTGGCTGGAATTTGAAACTAAAACTACCAGTTATCCTGGAGAATGGTGCTGGTCTGAGAAAGAGAAGAATTGTGTTTTCAAGTCCAGCTTTTTTTTTTCCCCCAAGGTGACTCTTCTCTGCTTCCCTAATAGAGGGGGTCATGTCTCCCGCCCACAGAGTTCATGATTTGTATGGATGTATTGCTGGACATGGAAACCCAGCTGAAATGTTTTCCCTGAGTGGAACTAAAATCTGTGAGCCTCCAGCTCCCAAGTTCTGCCTTCTAGAACTCACGGAGCCAGGGCTCCAGTTCTGTGAGCATCACACTTACAGAGGAATTTTGACAAACTGAGGAAGAGCTCTATAGCCTCCGTTTTGGAATCTCACTTTCATCATTTCATAACAAGAATAGTCTTCGGCACCTTGCCGTGGCTATTTTAGCAGTTAAGATGCCCTAAGATCCTCTTGTACTCAACTCAGACACACAGGTCTTTACTTTTGAACCTACATCAAGTCGAGTTTTCCCCAGCCCGTACTTATGGAATTGATTTTTCTGGAAACCTCAGCGCAAGACTTCCCATTTTTTCCTGTTAAGTTTCGACTCCTTACTTCAGCCCAACATTCCAGTCTGAAAATTATTTTGGATCCCAATTCTGCAGTCCCACATATCAGCCAGCCCTTCTGCATCTGTGTCATTCACTGATTTTTTAAAAAAAGTTTTTATTTACTTGTTCAGTTGACTGTGCTGGGTCTTAGCTGTGGCCCTCGAAATCAATCTTCTTTGCGGCACGGGGGATTGTTTTTAGTGGGGGCATGCAAACTCTTACATGAGGCATGTGGGATCTAGTTCCCTGACCAGGGACTGAACCCAGGGCCCCTGTGTTGGGAGTGCAGAGTCTTAGTCACTGGAACATCAGGGACATCCCTCATTCACTTACTTGCAAAACATGCCTTCAGGTTACACTCTGAAGTCTGATAAATTACTGAATGGGCAGACAGCATATCATCTGACATCTCCCATCAGCTAGGCTTCAGCCAGTGAGAGAGCTTTCTTTGGGCATGATTGCTCACACGGCCACAAATCAGCAGACTCTAGGAAACGTCTAGTGTCAGCAGAGGCTCTGGAAATGGAAGAAATAGACCAGGGGCCCCGTTCTGCTGCTAATAAGCTGTTTCTCTTTAGAAAAATGAGTCTTTTAGGGTCTCAGTTTCTTCATCTGCAATGTGAGTGGGTTAGATCGGATGGCTCCAAGTTCTCTTCCAAGTCAACACTTTAATGGATCAATGACTATGCTGCAACCATGCTTCTCAGCCTTGCCCACAAGGAGCAGTGAAAGGTTCTGGCAAAAAGCTTTATTCAAACCAAGGTATCTCGTGGTTCCAAAGTTTTCCTCTCCTACCAGTCCAGCTTCCTTATGCGAACAGGAGATGAGTTTTTTTTGACATGACTTGTTTTGACTGAACACAAGCTGGTTCTTCTCTAAAGGCAGTGTGGCTTCGTGTGGAAGGGAGGGGCTTCCCTCCCCCACACCGTCATTTTTAGTCTCTATCTTTTCCCAGTTTTTGAAAATTATTCTATGATTCTATCTAGAGTCTCCTGGCACCTGTTCCACTTATGTGTCAAAACAAAAGAAAACTAACATTTAGAGGGTGCCTAAGATGTGCGACTTCCCTGGTGGCTCAGACGGTAAAGCGTCTGTCTACAATGCAGGAGACCCAGGTTCGATCCCCGGGTTGGGAAGATCCCCTAGAGAAGGGAATGGCAATCCACTCCAGCACTCTTGCCTGGAGAATCCCATGGACTCCTCTGTCCATGGGGTCGCAAAGAGTGGGACACGACTGAGCGACTTCACTTCACTTAAGATGTGCTACACACCCATGCCACCTACTTTCACAGCAGAACTGGTCCCTGGGGAGGTCCCTGCAAGGTCCCTGCCCCATGTAGCCAAGGACAGTACATGTGAACAACTCACCGTGAAATGGTGTGTGAGGTGACTTGGTGGTGGTTTGATCTAAGTTTGAAGGGGAGGGAGCCATCCATTACTATTGAAGAAAGCACGTTGCAACAGATAGATCTTGAATTGCCTGCTCTGTGATGCTGGCATGGATATATTTTCCTTCTATGAGGAGCTAATGTGAATGAAGGCTAAAGGTGCAGGTGGGTGGCAGGTGGGGTGTGTTGTGGAAGATGAGAGTAGCACACAGGAGCCAGGTGGTAAGCAGCCTTGAATGCCTGTCAGGACTTGAACTTGAGCCTCTAGGTGATTGGAAGACAGGGCATGTTCAGAGCAGAATGATAGACCTCATTTTAGAAAGCTCCTGGCAGCTGTGTGGCAGATGGACTAGAGGGGACAATGGCAGAAGCAAGACAATAAGCGGTCAAGGGAAATATTATAAGGTCTTAAACCAGGGTGGTGACAATAGCAGGAACAAAGAGAAAGAAAGAGGGCCTATAGTTGCTTAGAAAATAAACTCAAGAGGACTTGGTTATCCATTAGGGTTAGCTGCTGCTGCTGCCGCTAAGTCGCTTCAGTCGTGTCCAACTCTGTGCGACCCCATAGATGGCAGCCCACCAGGCTCCCCCATTCCTGGGATTCTCCAGGCAAGAACACTGGAGTGGGTTACCATTTCCTTCTCCAATGCATGAAAGTGAAAAGCGAAAGTGAAGTTGCTCAGTCACGTCTGACTCTTAGCGATCCCACGGACTGCAGCCTACCAGGCTCCTCCGTCCATTGGATTTTCGAGGCAAGAGTACTGGAGAGGGGTGCCATTGCTTTCTCCAATTAGAGTTAGAGACGAGAACAAGATATCATCGGTGATGTTTTCCATGATTTCTAGCTTAAATGGTTTTGCTAACCAATCTCAGGAAGAAAGGAGCAAGAACAGATGGGAACGAGGGAGGTCATGAGTTCATCTTGAGACTCTGGGCATGGTGGGGCTGCAGATACAGGGCATGGTTAAAGTCACCCAGAGGGCATGTGCAGAACAAGACAAGAGGCTAGGACAGAGCCTGGGCAGAGACTGATGTGTGGGGCTGGGGGTGGGGGGAGAAGGGAAGAAGAGCTGCTACAGATACACAAGGCATGGTGTAGAGGCGGCCAGGAGAGTGGTGTCTGGGACGCAAAGGAGCAAACCCCCAGGGCTACTTACTGAGGGGTTACAGAGCTCCAGATCCCTGATGCCATGAACATGAACTGGGGCAGACTCCGAGAGATGGTGAGGGACAGGGGGGTCTGGCATGCTGCAGTCCATGGGGCCACAGAGTCAGACATGACCGGACGACTGTGCAACACCACCACCACAGAGCTCCAGAGGACAAGGACCACAAGAGGAGGCACTGGAAGAGCTGGTGGGGGTGACCGACAGACTTCTTTCATGGCTGGAGGACGGGGTAGCTGTAACGAACCCGGGTTACAGTCCTGGCTTCACCACTTACCAGCCATGTCACCCTGGGCAAGCGGTGAATTCACTGAGCCTCAGTTCATCAACTATAGAATGGGGATTATAACAAGATTTATGTCATAGGTTGTTGTTAGGATTAAATATAATAGAGGAAAAGGACTTAGCATATACAATAGATGTTCAATAAGGGTTAGCCAAAAATTCAGAAATTTGGAGGTTTAGTGAAAAGGGTAATAGAAGAATAGCTTTTAAAAAAGACTAAAAATATTTCTTTCGATGAGAGGTTTTTAACATGGCTGGAAACAGGGGGAAAGGGAAAGTGAGGCTGGCAAGGCTAGAGAGGTAATCTGTAATAATAAAGGAAGGTCCTAGATGACATGGAAAGATGGAAGCAAGAAATTTAACCCAAGGTATGACCATTTCTCTTTTTCAGACAAGCAGAAGGTTTCCTTGGAGAGCACAGATGGAAGAGTTGGCCCACCCCTGAGGGGCTTTCTCATATCAGTGAAGGTGTGTTTTCACTGAGGGCACAGCTGGCTTGGAGGGCTTCGCAGGTGGCACAGTGGCAAAGAAACTGTCTGCCAGTGCATGAGATGCAAGAGACAAAGGTTCGATCCTTGGGAAGGAAATGGCAACCTGCTTCAGTATTCTTGCCTGGAAAAGTCCATGGACAGAGAAGCCTGGTGGGCTGCAGTCCATGGGGTCGCAGAGTCAGACACGCATGCACGCAGAGCTGGCTTGGGGTGCTGAGAGAGGGAAAGGCCTGGAATGGGGCTGAGAAGAATGAAGTAGGCATTGAAGACAAGAATTGCAAGGAGCCTGGGGCGGGGGCACAGCTCAGATTGTAAACCATACATTTATAGCATGTTCTTTGAAGATTATTTACTAAGGAGAAATAGAAGTGAGAGAGTTCTGCCATTCTGGTTTCGATCACCCATCAATGACACCAGATGCAGAAGAGGCTACATCTGTTTTCTCAAAGCCCCCCAGGGTGGCTGTTGACTCTCCATCTCACACTGCCCCCACTGCCGAGCCTGGGAGCAGCTGGCAGGGGTGCAGGACCCATCTCCTCCCATTTGTGCCCCCTCCCTCAGTGCAGAGCAGAGGCTCCCGAGCCTTTATGTAATTCTTTTCCTTTCAAAGTCACCAGGACCCACATGCAGGCTAAGAGTGTGTATCTTCTACAGTCAGAGCCACAAGCTTGATCCTCACTATTCAGCTCACTTCCGACACGTTAGATTTCTGCTCAACACCATGGAAAAGGACATCTCACATGCTCGCCCATTAATAGTACAACCTCCCCTGTCATCGGAGGCAGCCGCTGGCATTTAAACAGCCTGAAAACCCTACCTCCTCCACAGAAACTTCAGGGACTAATACGGGAGCTAACATTTAACAAGAGCCTTCTATTTGCTAGGGACCTCCTTATGTACCCACCCCACAGACAGACTGCACTTAGCTTGACATCAGCTCCAGTGTTGTTAGCATTGTTGCCCTATTTTACCGGTGCTATACAGAAACAAAGGCTCAGAGAGGTATGATCACTTGTCCAAAGTCACGTAGCATTGGGCTGGCAGCACAGAGGTCCAACTCTGCTTTGGCTGACTATTGTTCCTCACGTACCCAGCTGCCTGCCCTGGTGTGCCCATCGTTACAAGGATAACCTCTGGCAGTCCTTCCTGGTTTCTAACCTGGGGTCAGGGCTTTGATCCTGCTTTGTCATATACCCTGATTGCAAGATACAGAGTAGAGCTCCTCACCCAAATCTGGGTTAATCTATTTATCTTTCTTCCCTTACAATAAATCATGACTTCTTTTTCAAAAATTTTTATTACATAAAATATACATAAAATTACATAAAAATATAATTACATAAAATTACATAAAATATACATAAAATTTACCATCTTATTTTAAGGGTAGAGTTTAGTGGTATCAGTACATTTACATTGTTATGCAACTGTTACCACCATCCATCTCTAGAACCTTCTCATCTTCCCAAACCAAAACTCCATACTTTAACAATACTTCCCTACCGCACTCCCCGACTTCTGGCAATTACCACTTTACTTTCCGTCTCCCTGAACTTGACTATTGGAAGGACCTCTTATACGTGGAATCACACTGTATTCGTCCTCCCGTGACTGGCTTATTTCACTGGGCATGTCTTCAAGATCCATCCATGCTGCAGTATGTGTCCGAGTTTCCTTCTTTTGAGGGGCTGAAATGTATCCACTGCAGGATGCATCACCTTTTTCTTTATCCATTCATCTGCTGTTGGACACTTGAGTTGCTGTCATCTTGTGTCTGCAGTGAATAATGCTGCTGTGAACACTGGTGTACAAACATCTCTTCAAGACCTTGTTTTTAATTCTTCTGGGTACATCCTCTTTAGTGGAACTCCTGGGTCATACGGTAATTCTAGGTTTGACTGTTTGATGAACCACCATCCTGTTTTTCACAACAGTTGCACTGTTTATATTCCCACCAATGATCCACACGGGTTCTTATTTCTCTGCCTCCTCACCAATACTTATTTTCTCCTTTGCTGATAGCCGCCATTCTAACAGGTATGAAGTGGTATCTCATGGTGGTTTTGATTTGTGTTTCCCATCCAGTGGTCATGTATGGATGTGAGAGTTGGACTGTGAAGAAAGCTGAGCGCTGGCAGCGCCCGCCCGGGGCGGCGAGGAGGAGCGGGACGCGCCCCGGAGAAGGGCAAGAGCTCGGGCCCCAGCGCCAGGAAAGGCAAAGGACAGATCGAGAAGAGGAAGCTGCGGGAGAAGCGGCGATCCACCGGCGTGGTCAACATCCCCGCCGCAGAGGTGAGCCGGGCGGGGCCGCGGCTCCTAGGACCCTGGCGGGCTGCCGCCTCCTGGTCTCATCTCTCTGGGACCCAGAGCTTTCCCCCTCGAGCCGGCACTACTTAGCCTTTCTCTAAGAAGGCAGGCAGGGGGTGATGGAGTTTTACTCTCAACAAACGCTTCCTGGGAAGTTCCCCAACCCAGAGTTGGACACGTGCTTTTCAGGCTTCCTGGCTAAGATCTCAGACACCAGAGCCGCCTTTTCACTGGTGGAAGGATAGCATGGGGCTTCAGAACTTGCCTACCTCGTTTCTGCTTGATCAGTTAGAAAAATTGGTGAATGGTGATGACGACGTACTCTTATCTAGTTTCCCAGGTGTCGGTCTTAAGTTATCGGATCGTTTATCTCTTCTTCCCTCTTAGCAGTGTTTAATAGCACCTGTAAAGAAAACTTGGCCTTAGCACTACCCCAGACAGCTTTATCTTTCAATGAACCCAAGATAAGTATATCCAACCGAGCATATGTACTACTTCATATATACACAGCAGCTGTTGGAAATAGCGCGCGCGCAGACACACACACTTTTTTCCTGAGTGGTATTCTGGACAATAGGAACGCTGTAGCAACCCACAGTTCTTTTGCTCTCTCCATGTGTTGAAGTATTTGACTCTATGTATTCTGGAAAACATTTGTGGTAGGTTTGGGAATTTTGGGGGTAGGGGGAGAGTGGTGGTTGATTTTTTTTTTTTGGTATTTTTGAGCAGTCTGAGAAGCATTTCTGTGGGCAACAGCAGCATCTTCTCATTAGAGTGCCTGGTGAAACTTTTTTACTTATGTTATATACTTCATATATACACAGCAGCTGTTGGAAATAGCGCGCGCGCAGACACACACACTTTTTTCCTGAGTGGTATTCTGGACAATAGGAACGCTGTAGCAACCCACAGTTCTTTTGCTCTCTCCATGTGTTGAAGTATTTGACTCTATGTATTCTGGAAAACATTTGTGGTAGGTTTGGGAATTTTGGGGGTAGGGGGAGAGTGGTGGTTGATTTTTTTTTTTTGGTATTTTTGAGCAGTCTGAGAAGCATTTCTGTGGGCAACAGCAGCATCTTCTCATTAGAGTGCCTGGTGAAACTTTTTTACTTATGTTATAACAGCACTTCTCTCTATTCAACAAAACAATCGTAAACAAGTTTTTAGTTGCTTTAATAGTAACTCACCGGCTTGGGGAAGTGATTCAACAATCCTGTTTCACCCTAAGTAGTTGCATCTTTTGCTCATTGGCTCTAAGGTTTTAACCTTTTTTTTTTTTCCCTCCTGGCCTTCTAATTTATTCAACTTTGACACACAGTAAGTAAATAGTAAGAATTCACTAATTGTAGTTCAGATAGAAACATCTGCAATAAGTTAGGGTGTGTATCAAACATACCAAATTTATGATTTCCATACCTAGAAAATCAGTTTGTCTTTGAAGGGTATATTTTTATGCATGTTTCAGGAAGATTTTTATCAGCCAGCAAAACTGTCCTCTGTGGTTTGCTACTTGCACAAAAGATCTGTTATTCATTAAATTGCTTTAAAAGGAATTCATGAGAGTGGTAATCAAATTTCTAGGGTTTTTTAAAGTTAAAAATATGAAGATTAAGGGGAAACTGAAGACAAGGCTTTGGAAAAGTTACATTCCTCAGCGTTATTTTTAAATATAGCTGATGGTCCAAATAAAATAATTTGTCATTTCCAATCTTTTCCTCATTGTTCATTTGACAGGGATCTTATTTTGGGAGATCTCTTGGCAGATGTTAAAACTTCATTTTTTTGTTTGGCTGGTTGTGCTAAAATTGTTATTTCTCAATACCTTTTTGTGTTTGTGTTTTTAACAAGGGTAATGTTTACTGGGAGAAATAAGTATGGTGTATCTTGTGAGGTCCCAAGAAACATCCTTTGTTAATATTCGTGTTTTGGGTAGGGGAACACAGTGCTGAGAATGTAGATGACTCCCCGTTACAATTGAGTCTAATACTCTGGAATGTTTTTCGTTTGGGTGTTGGCAACTCCTAAATTTAATCTTCCTTAAAAACAAACAACCCAGGGTACCATTTTTTTTGTCTGTGGAATTTGAACCTTTTTTATTGAATAGGGAATTGAGTACTGCTTTCTTTTTGTGGTAACTATGGCTCTATCTGTTTCATGCTGTAGGACCCAACAAAACATGGTAATGTTTTACCACAGTATCTAATTAGCAGGCATATTTCTTTAGTTCCTCCTCCCCATATTTTCAGTTTTTAAAAAAATAAAGTCTTTCAGATTATGTTAATCATGTGCCATTTATTTCTCTTATAGTTTCAACATTGTAAATACCAGTTGCTGTGGAGTTTCTTGCATAATACAGTTTAGCACTACTATTTAAAAAAGTCATAATATTTTACAAAATTTTCAGGCATAAAATATTATAAAATATAAAAAGATCATCAGTCAATATTCAAAAGTAGAGTTATATATATATATATAGTGTTGAATGACTAATCTCTTATTTTCAGGCAGTATTCCCAACCAAGTTTATATTAGTAGATTAGCATGTAACTTGTATGCAAAGAATCTGTTTTAGTGTTTGATAAACATTAAATTTCTTCAAAAGTATTTGTTAAGCATCTGTGTAAAACATTTGTTGTGACTTTTCATTAACTTATTTTACTGATTACAGAGTAACTATAAAATTGTTACAAAAGAACCTGACATCAGATAAAGATGATACAAGCAACTGGAAGATAGTTTTAGTAAGGAAGCAGTTCAGAATCTTGAAGTGTAGGTAGTGGGGGAATACTGCATGTGATGGCTATAATAAATGCAAATATACAGATGCTCATTAATGAGATAAACTTCAGTTGCTCTTGCTTACTAAGTAAGAGTTTTTTTAAAAAACCTTTTTTCTAAATTTTTACCTTTTCCGTTAGCCAGAATTGAATAACTTCAATGTAACATACTTACTGCTGCTATTTTTTAATACATTTATTAGATTAGCGACATATTTATTACATGTCTCTGTTCAAGGCACTATCATAAGCACTCTGGAGAAAACAAGAATAAGGCAGTGTATATTTTCAAGTAGCAAGACTGTAATCTAGGAAGAAGCATAATTACATGAAGTACGCACTAACAGTTGAAAAGCCATCTTAACACAGCGTGTAGCTAATTGTTAATTAAAACTGTTGTCTATTTAAAGGAAAGAGATGATGGGGCTAAGAGTAGCTGTTGAGGTTGAGGGTCTTGAACTGAGACATTTCTTTACTTACATGTTTATACATATATTCATACATAAATGCATATATACCTGTTTGTATAGTTTTTTAACTGTCAAAGTGAGTGGTTCTTAGCTGTGGCAGCATATCAACACTATGTGAGGATATTAAAAAATGCTTCCCCTTTGCTGATTATTTGCCTTCTCCCTCCTTGACCCCTTACATTTAATGGGTCTGGGATGGTATGGGTCCAGGTATTAATATTTTGATAAGCTCCCCATATGAGTCAGGATTTAGAATTATTGGGTTTCATTCTAGGGATGCAGACATGAATAGGAACCAGGCCTTGCCTACAAGAGGGTTCTTAGGTAATACAGGGAACTGTATTAAGTAGTACACTGTTAAGTACAGACTGTTACCTGAGCAGGGTACCTGACTCAAGAGGGTTAGCTGGGGAAGGCTTCCTCGACACTTACACCCACGTTTTCAGAGTGCTTGTGAGGTTATTGCCATTGGGTAAGTGTGCATGAATGGATTAACAGAGGTGGTTTTCACAGAAAATATAATCTTTCAATAGGTAGAGATCTAGTGCTAAGTCGCTTTCAGTCATGAAAACTCTTTGCGACTCCGTGGACTGTAGCCCACCAGGCTCATCTGTCCGTGGGATTCTCCAGGCCAGAATAGTGGAGCGGGTTGCCATTTCCTTCTCCAGGGGATTTTCCTGACCCAAGGATTGAACCCAAGTATCTTACGTCTCCTGCATTGGCACGCGGGTTCTTTACCGCTTCTGCCACCTGGGAAGTCTCAGGTAGAGGTCAAATGATACTAAAGTTTGGATTTAAATATAAAAGTTAAAATTTATTGAACCTTAACTGTTTTCATTGTGGTCAGCTAAAGTGTTTTATGTATTGTCTTAATTAATGCTCACAGCAATCCCCAATGGTAGTTATAGTTACTGTTTTCATCCTCATTTCCAAAGGAGAAAATGGAGGCTTACAGAGTTTAAATGACTCAAGATCACATGGGAAGTGAATAAATGGTAGAGTAGTATTTTAAAAGTTTTTGGTTTTTTGTGTACGTGTGTGTCTAGGGAAAAAGGAGTTTTTAAGAGTTAATCAATCTTGCCTTACTTAGCTTATTTCTCTGATTTTTTTCAATAACTTTTTATTAGAGGTTTATCTTAAATGATTTAAACATATAAATGGGGAAAACAATGAAAGTATGAAATTAAATAGACATTAAGGTCAAATTTGTAGGCTCAGATTTTGCTTCTAAGCCTGTCTGTAGTTTGCTTAGCAAAATTTTGAACACTGAATCATCAGCAAAATACAAATCTGCTTTTGGCTAGCAGTCAGAAAGTGTGTATCTTTGATTTTACTTAAGTGATACCTTGTTTTTCAGTCAAGATGGGATTATAACACCTACTCCATAGTTTGAAGGAACATTTGATATATAGAAACTCTTCTAAGTGAACACAATTTAAGTCGCAATTATTCAACATATTTATTGACCATTATATAGGACAAGTTCCACTTAGTAAGTCTTATAAATCCAGGAAGCTTAAGAAATGCCTTTTGGTATGCCCATTATATTCTAGACTGTCTACCTTTCAATGTGATGAGTCAGGGGAAGGACTAATAGTGATTCAGAGTTGGAGAAAATTGGACTGGTGAATAGAGTAGATACAGGGTAAATACTGAGGTTTCTTAATAAGATTTTAGTCCTAGCCTTTCTAAATGTTGAGCTCATTGATAAATTGAAATTTTAGTATTAGAATTTTTAGTGAGTTTTCTAAGCTGAGGGGCCTTTTTCCATGAAAATAATAATATGTAATTAAAGCAGATGATACATCTTAAAGTAAAGTCACTCAGTCGTGTCCGACTCTTTTGTGACCCCATGGACTGCAGCCCACCAGGCTCCTCAGTCCATGAGATTGTCCAAGCAAGAATACTGGAGTGGGTTGCCATTTCCTTCTCCAGGGGATCTTCCCGACCCAGGGATCGAACCCAGGTCTCCCGCATTGGAGGCAGACGCTTTAACCTCTGAGCCACCAGGGAAGCCCCAGATGATACATATGGTATGTTTATTAAGCACCCAGGCACGGATTTAAGCGCCTTATATGTATTGGTGGATTTAATTCTTACTGCCACCCTATGGGAAAATGGGAAGAAAGGGCCGGTTACTTGCCTGAGGGGAAAAAGAGAATCTGTCTTCAAAGCCTGGTTCTTAAGAACCATTTTATCACATTTCACTGTATTGTATAAGTATATACCCAGTTTAAGAAATACAAAGATTATTTTATAAGAAGCTAATAAATTACTGTAGAATTTGAAAATGACCATGTTACAAAAGACAGATGAAGTGGGACTTTATTGGAAAAATTCAAGAGCAAATAAATACTTAAACAGTGGCATTAAAATTCTTATTTAAAATTTTTGTCAAGCTAGTGGCCTACGAATGCTCTTCATTATTTCTCCACTGGTTTACAGCACATGTGATATGGGTCAGAAAATAATTATGCTCTTTAATAGTGGTGCTGACGTCTTAGAAGTTTAAAATTACTGGAAATATTAGAGTTTGAAAATTTCCAACACTTTTTTCTTTTCAAAAAGTGAGGTATAATTTATATATCATGAAATTCACCTTTTTAAAGTATGCATTGTTAACAGAGTTGTGCTCTAAGTGCTTTTACATTTTCATCTAAATTTTTTATTATATTCATAGACCCTGTGGTGTTTGTGATAGATTTTAGCTCCCTACTCAGTAAAGTACAGCAGTATTCAACAGGAGAAGTTATTAAATTAATATGCTATCTGCTTTCTTGCGTTTCACAGAGGAAAATAAAATTGTAGAATCTTCTGTTTTTAGTTTCTTAAAACTTAGACCTCTACTACCACTTGTCTTTACTAGAATTTAGTATAAGAGGTACATAATTTAACTGAATGTAGTATTTTCAGCTTGTTTAAAATTTTACATATCTTTCATGGAGATCTGCAAAAAATCATTTGGAAACTTTGATTCAGAGTAAACATGGAGTTTTAGGCGATTAAACTGTAGTCATTTATTACTTAAGTCAGGGTCCTGAAAGATGTGGCTGTGGGTGGGGGTATCTGTACCATTATCACCTATGTTATTTATTTAAATGCAGATTTCTGGGATCTACCTCAGGGAAGAGTTACTTGAGACTTCTTTTAACATATGCTCACGTGATTCTTGTATTGAAGTTCAAGAACTGACTTAAATGCTCTATACTGGCTTACTGATCTGTAAAATGAAATCGATACTGACTATTTTATTAATTCACTTAATAGTCCTGTGAGATAATGTTTCTGAAAAGGCTTAAGAATGACAAAATGATAAATTATAGTTATTATATAGGTATAACACATTGATAAGTAGTTGTTGATGTCTAATGGAAATTTCTTACTGGGATGTCAAGCATTCTTACTTTTTCCACTTAATTAAGAACTTTATAGATATTTTAACAGAGGCAACTTGAGATACTTGGAAATTGAAAGTTTCTTAAACATTTATATAGTGTCATATATTTAGTACAAAATGTTGTGTCTGCCTGGCTTCTTGAAGAAGCCTTGCCTACAGAAAAAACGTCTAATACTTTATGTGTAATTTGAACTTTATGTTCACTCATTTTTCTTTTTTGTGTTCTTTAAGGGAAAGTGTATGTTTGTAAATGTTTAATAATTAGTTCAAACCTTTGAAACAGGTTTTGTCCATCTTATTAACATATTCTCAAATGAAGTCTTTCCCTTTTGTTTACTACTCTTACATATTTGATCTGTTGGCATCTGTAGCTAGGCAGTTGATTCTTAACATATTTGCTTATTGATGAGGCAGCTTTTGGTGTAAGTCATATGCGTTTTTGTTTATAGCTGCATACAGACTGGTGTTACAGTTGAGCATCAGCCATATATTACAGTCTCCTTAGGTTACTTACAAATATACCAGGCTCCATGTCAGAATGAAGTTAGAGAAACATTTAATTTTTAAAAACAGTAAAATTATTTACTTAAAGGGTAAAAACAGCTCCAGTGAGTTAGAAACTTAGCATATGAATTGGTTAATAAACATTTATTCTGTGATTGTCTTTAGAAATTTCCTTCACCAGAGTTGTATGGGTTACAGTGTTTTTCAATAATAGTTTTATCTGCTTTATAAGTTGAATTTAAAGAAAAAGGGCTGTTGTATTCTGAAGTGAATATTTTTTAGAGTTTTGCTGAAATGAGCAGGTAGGAGAGGACTTATGTTGTAAATTACAGTTCTGTGACAGCTAAACTTTGCTTGAGACTTTTTTTTTAAATTGTAAGAAACTAACTGAATAAGATAAATAAGAATAATAAAATATCAGTTTGAAATACAGTTGAAAACAAGTTTTGTAATAAAATTAACTTTAAAAGATACCTTTTAATATTCAGCTAATTTGTGGGCATATGTTTGAGGTTGTATAAAGTATGTATGTATGTATATATGTGTGTATGTATGTATGTATACAGGTTGTATAACGTATGAAATGATTTTTCTGTTACTTTTGGAATTCTTTGCAGTATATTTTTAGTAGTATTTAAAAAGAATGGAAATCTGAGTTATGAAGAGCAAAATTAACATTCAGAAGATGGTGCTTGAAGAATATGATTAAAAAATATTTTAGCTGACATAGTCAAAGAAGCTGCATTAAGTCTCAAATTCTTGACAAGACTTCTTGATATTCTGTAATGCAAGCAAAAGTTGATCCAAACCAAATTTGTATAAACTTATTTTTTTTTCTCCTGCTGATAAAAACTGTTAAAAAAGTAATGTGTTCTTTGTAGTTCTCCTGTGTAAATACAAAAGAAGATAGTGAAACCTATCACCTCTTATACATTTTATTTGTTTCTAATCTTTTGTCTCCATAAAAAATGGAACCATGCTACACAGATTTGTGTGTTTATTTAGTCTTTCATTTTATGGTGTTATTCTTCAAGAATAAGGATGGATTTTTTAAAAAATTGTAGTAAAATACATAAGATCTTAAATCATTTTTATTCAGTGCTATTAAATACATTCAGAGTGTTGTACAGAAATTACCACTAGCCATCCCCATAACTCTTTCACCTTATAAAATTGAAGCTTTATACTTGTTAAACAATAACTATTCTACGCTCCTTCCAGCCTCAGACAACCACCACACCAAGGTATTTCTGTCTTTAGGAACAGATATGTTTGTGTTATTTGATATAAAATATTTAAGCATTGCTTTATTGGGAAAAGACCCTGCTGTTAAACAGCTATTTATTTCTTTTCATATATTGTGTTTCCTGAACTATTCAAGAAAAGTGTTTGGGTCATTCAAAGCATCTTATAGGTATGGGCACCTTCAGGTAATTGTGAAGGATGCCCAGAGATTTTTTAAAAATCTCTATTGCCTTTGATTTTGGTGGGAAATTGAGTAGAACTGTAGTAATTACAAGTGCGTGTAAGCTATAACTCAGCCTATAAGTTCATAAAACTCAACATGGTATGCAGAAGGCACATGATTAAAAACCACAGGGCATATGGAAAAACGGAGCTTAGGGGAATAACACTCAAAAACTTTGTCAGTGACATGTGAAAAGACAGAAACCTTGTAAGGACTAGTGCAATTTTATGCATGTTAAATGGTTAAGAAATATGAGTACTCAAATTAATACGACATGACTTTGTGAAAGCACTGAAGTTTGCTGATAGATGTGGGTCTCAGAGGGGTTGCGATTTGTGAAGTGATGGAAGGAAGGTTGGCTGAAGTTGGGTGGAAAGTGTAGCGCCAGATTCGGACGCGTGTGGCTCAGAGCACATACAGTGAACCTGGCTGCATGGTGGAAGTTTGTGGTGTGTGGATTTTGTGAGTTTCTTTGCAGCTGAGCTGTGTTTTCTCTACTTACCTAGTGTTTCTTGCAGTTGCACAGATGCAAACGTGAAATTTGGGTTATGCTCAGCTTGTTCCGTAACATGTCAGTCACTTAGGAGCACAGTGAATTTTCTAAGCAGGTGTTACAGCATGTGGTGTGTGTGTGTCTGTGTATGCCCATACATGTACATCTGTGTGTCTCTCTGTATCTATATGCATGTGTGTGTGAGCTCAGTGTCTGCCTGTGTGCAACCCCATGGACGGTAGCCTGCCAGGCTCCTCTGTCCATGGAATTTTCTAGGCAGGACTACTGGAGTGGATCTCCATTTCCTCCTTCAAGAGATCTTCTTGACCCAGCATTGGCATCTCTCATCTCTGCATTGGCAGGCAGTTTCTTTACCACTGCACCACTTGGGAAGTGCATAACCATAAATCCGATAACCTAATATGTAAAGTCCAAGTAATGAGACAGAGAAAGGTCTAGAACTGAGAATGCTTGTTTAAGAGTTTATAATGATACTGGGGATAGAGGTAGTAGAAAAGGAAAACAGTGGATGGATTTTAGAGGTTTTTATTGGCATTTGAAAATTACATAACTGGATGTTTTGAACTGGAAAAGTCTTCAGAGATCATCTGTTCCATACAAAAAAGTATTTGGTATTCCCAGACTGCTCCTGAAACTGAAGTTGTCTGTCAGCCTCAGTCTTAACTCCAGCTGAGTGTTGCTCTCTCTCGGCTGCCCTTCAGCTCTATCCTGATTACTATTCAGAATCTTGCTGATTTTATTCCTCCTCCTCAAATACTCAACCTCTCTCTCTCATCTTGCCATTAAGGAATGTTCCCTTAATTCTCCTTCACCTTTCAACTTACTTTTCCTTCCTTAATTGCTCAACTTAAAGGCATTGTTTTCACCTGCCAATTCCCATTTCACTGCTCAGTCTCACTACTTTTTAAAAATTGATTTTGCCAAGTTTGCTTGTAGCCTCATAATTGCCAAACGTCTTCTTTTCTATTTTCATGCTACCTAACCTTTCTTTCGGAGAAGGTGATGGCACCCCACTCCAGTACTCTTGCCTGGAAAATCCCATGGGCGGAGGAGCCTGGTAGTCTGCAATCCATGGGGTCGCTGTGAGTTGGGCACGCCTGAGCGACTTCCCTTTCACTTTTCGCTTTCATGCACTGGAGAAAGAAATGGCAACCCACTCCAGGGTTCTTGCCTGGAGAATCCCAGGGACGGGGGAGCCTGGTGGGCTGCCGTCTATGGGGTCACACAGAGTCGGACTCGACTGACGCGACTTAGTAGCAGCCTTTCTTAAGCATTTGCCTTTGTCACTCCTCCCCCTTGGGTGCTGCGCACTTTTGTAGATTGTTTTTCAGTTGGTTTACTCAAAAACATGGCCAGCCTTCTTTGTGCCCCAGGCACAGTGCTCGCTGATGCAGTGAGTCATCATCCATTACCACCCATCTTTAAGGAACTTCTCTTGGAGGTTAAAAAAAAATACTGTCTTAGTTTAGGCAGCTATCACAAGAGTATCATAGACTGGGTGGTTTGTAGACAACAGAAGTTTATTTCTCACAGTTCTGGAGGCTGTAAGTCCAAAAATCAAGGCTGCAGCAGAATTTGCATTGTTGAGAGCCTGCTTTCTAGTTCACTTGTCCTCACATGGTGGAAGGGGATGAGAGAGATCTTTGGGGTCTTTCTCATCTGAACACTAATCTCATCCATGAGGACTCTAGCCTTGTGACCTAATCTCCTCCCCAAGGCCCCAGCTTCTAATATCACATTGAAGTTGATGGTCCCCACCCACATTGGGATGTTGGGGAAGTACACTCACTCAGTCCCTAGCAGATAATTATAAATTTGATGTTATAAAAACTATGATGGAGAAAAGAACAAAGTACTGAACTAGCTCAGAAAAGGGAGCCACCAGTTCTGTAAGGGAGTCAGGGAGGGCTTTATATATGGTGGCTGGACTAATGACTTCCCAAGTGCAGAGGGGACACCACAAACATTCTGGATAAAGGAAGGCCCAGAACCAAGAGATAATAGCATTGGGTGTGTACTGTGTGCCCAGCACTGTGCTGGGGGCTTTCTATGCATTATTTCCCCGTCTTCGCATTAGCTCACAAGATCGAGTAAAAAAATTTTTTTTTCCCTCATTTTACAAGATGAGGAAGTTCAGCCTCAGAGAAGTTGTGACTTGCCCAAAGGTTATACTGGCAGACTTGGATATGAGTCCACATTTGTTTAGGTGCCGGTGCCCGCACGTTGGTTATCCTTGTTGGAAAGAGGGAGGGATGTATTCTAACTGAGGAAATATTGATGTGCCGCGAATTCCTGGTTGGGAGTGAATGGCGCCCACTCAGCAAGAATGACATGGACCGATGGAGGTAGATCTGCCTGTCAGGCCAGGGAGTTAGACTTGGTTCTGCTGCTCTTTGCTAGTATGGTTGGTTGGGCATTTCCTTCCTTTGTCCATATCTTTTCACACAATAAGTCTGACAGCTTCTGGAATAAGTTTTGCCTGCATAATTTGCAGTTATTAGGGGAATTTTCTTGTTCAGAGACAGGTACCTATTCAAGCATGGTAAACAATATAAAATCCTATAAAAATAATATGCATATAATAAAATAATTAAATCCATATTTTCACATGGGTTTAAAAAAATGAGAGGATAGGCTCTAAGCGAAGTTATACCAAGTGACTTTATTACAATAATAATTCTGTACTGAAAATAGATTTGGGGATGCCTTTGTGGAGCAGGATGGAGTGAAGATGGATGCTCTGGTGACATTAAATTGTCAGAGTCTGTTCTGAGTGTAATTATGGGGAGGTTTATAGCTTAATATCTCTTGGTTTAGATTTTTCCTTGTATTTTTTGTAAAAGCAGATTTTAATTTCCATTCCCAGATTCTTTTTTAGTTCATCTTGGGATATAGAGGCTTGGAATACAGGTGCTAAAGGATGGGCCTCACCTTTGTCTCTCTACTGCTTGTTATTCTCTCAGCTCTACAGATGTTCCCTTTCTCTCTTCCTTCTGCTTTCTCTTACTTTGAGGAAGTGCTTCTCTAAATCACATTTTAGGAGTATTCATATTTGATAATTTAAAGGTAATATCTTTTTATTATATAAAATTTGAAATTAAATGGCCAAAGTAGTATTGTGCAAGCATCAGCTATAGACTACTATTATCAATTTGACATATATTCTTTCATTTTTATTTTTATTAATTGGGATTATACCCTATATACATTTTTACAACTGATCTTTAAACTTTATACCATAAATATTATTATTCCCTTAAAAATTTATTTTGAAAGCAAAGAAGTTAACTGCTGCATATTTTTTGGTTTTATAAATGTAATTTCCACTATCCAATAATAGCTATTACTTTATAGTTTTAATATACAATTCCTGAGGATATTTTTGTACATATACTAAAATAAATATCTAAATCCAGAAATTTAGTCATTGTACAAATATAACCTTTTTCTTATCAGTATATTTCTTTTCTTTTTATTTATTTACTTCTGGCTGTGCTGGGTCTTTGTTGCTGTGCGGGTTTCTCTCTAGTGCTGAGTAGAGGCTGCTCTTCAGTGTGGTGTGCTGGCTTCTGCTGCGATTGCTTCTGTTGCAGAGCATGGGCTCTGGGGCGCCTAGGCTTTAGTAGGTGTGTCGCGTGGGCTCTGGAGCACAGGCTCCGTAGTTGTGATACACTGGGCTTAGCTGCTCCGGAGCCTCTCTTAGATCATCTTTATATGTCAGTGAATGTGTAACTGTGTTGTGATTCTTAGTGGCTACAGAATATTTAATAATTTAGATGTTTCAGTAAAGCTGCAACACATTTCACTTCCTGCTTAGTACATATTATCTGTTAGACACTGAACTTGGCCTTTGGGCATTTGTGTTGTTATATCTATTCCCTTCTTAGCATTGCTAGGATTTGGACAAACTCTTAATTACTTGAGAATTTGAAATCTAATATAAAGGAATAAGGTTATATGAGATAATTTTAAACATTTAAAACGTGTATAATAAGGTGTTGAATATTGTGCCATTCTGTTGGTATAGAGAAGTGAGAGTTCCCAAAGAGGACTGAATATTCAGTCCAGAAAATTTCATCAAGGGTGTATGAGGTTTGCATTGGTCTTGAAGGACTGATTAGAAATGGGCAGATGAAAAGGAGAATCATATTTCAGATTGAGAGAGAGCAGAGTGGGCTGTGGTAGAAAGGTGGGAATTAGCAGCCCTTGGGGTAGAGGCTTGCTTTGTTTGTTTATTGGCTATGCCTTGCAGCTTGCAGTATCTTAGTTCTCCAGCCAGGATTAGAACACAGGACCCGGCGGTGAGAGCACTGAGTTCTAACCACTGGACTGCCGGGGATTTCCTGGGATAAAGGGTTTATGTTAGAAAATGTGTCTCTACTTTCAAACACACAGAGTAGAAGGATGCAGATATTAAGTGGGTACTTGGATGTTATGTTCAAAGCTCTACTCTGTAGAGCATTTGAAGCACTGAAGTTTATTCATAGTAATACTTTTTCAATTACAGACCTACTTCAGATTTTGTTCTAGATCACCATAATAAACATTGCAGTGAAGCAAGTCACATGAATTTGTTGGTTTCTTAGTCATGTAAAAGTTATTAGTACACTGTAGGAATACTGTAGTTTCTTAGCATTATATCTTTTAAAATGTACATACCATAATTAAAGAATTACTTATTGCTGAAAAATGCTAACCATCTGAGCTTCCAGCAAGTCGTGATTGGTTTTTGTTGGTAGAGCGTCTTGCCTCAGTATTGATGGCTGCTGAATGATCAGGGTGGTAGTTTCTGCAGATTATGGTGACTGGCAATTTCTTAAAACAAGATAATGAAGTTTGCCCCATCAATTAACTCTTCCTTTGACTAATGATTTCTCTGTAGCATGCAGTGCTGTTTGATAGCATTATACCCACAGAATTTCTTTCAAAGTTGGAGCAAATCTTCTCAAATCCTGCCACTGCTTTATCAACTAAGTTTATGTAATATTCTGAATCCTTTGTTGTCATTTCAACAGTCTGCACAGCATCTTCACCAGGAATAGATTCCACCCCCAAGAAACCACTTTTCTTTGCTCATACATAAGAAGCAACTCCTTATCGGTTCCAAGTTTTATCATGAAATTGCAGGAACTCAGTCACATCTTCAGGTTTCACTTCTAATTCTAGTTCTCTTGCTCTTTTCACCACATCTGCAGTTACTTTCTTCACTGAAATCTCCCATGAGGGTTGGCATCAACTTCTTCCAAATTCCTGTTAATGTTGGTATTTTGACCTCTTCTTGTAAATCACGAATGTTTTAAATAGCATCTATATAGTGACTCCTTTCCAGAGATTTTCATTGTGCACTTGGCTGCCCAGACCTATCAGAGGAATCACTGTCTTATGGTAACTATTAGTCCTTGATCCTTTTGCACAATGAATGTTGTATTGGCAGGCATAAAATAAAATAAATCTCATTGTCCGTCTCCAACAGAGCTCTTGGGTGACCAGGTGCATTGTCAGTGAGCAGTCATATTTTGAAAGGAATCTTCTTTTCTGAGCAGTAGGTCTCAACAGTGGGCTAACCATGTTGTAAATACATGTGCTGTTATCCAGGTTTTGTTGTTCCTTTTATAGAGCCCAAGGGCCCTAGGATTTTCAGAATGGTAAGTGAACACTGGTTTTAACTTCAGTCTGTATAAGCTCCCAACTGACAAGAGAGTCAGCCTGTCCTTTGAGACCAGGCCTTGACCTCTTCCTTCTGATTGTGAAAGTCCTTAATGGCATCTGCTTCCAGAATAAGGTTACTTTTTTCCTTCATTGAAAATCTGTTGTTCAGTATAGCCACCTTCATGAATGAACTTAGGTAGATCTTCTGAATAAATTGCTGCAGCTTCTAAGGTCAGCACTTACTCCTTCACCTTATCCTTTTATGTTAGAGATGGCTTGCTTGCTTCAACTTCATCAGCCATCCTGTGCTAGCTTTAAACTTTCCTTCTGCAGTTTCCTCACCTCTCTCAGCCTTCATAGAATTGAAAAAAGTTAGAGCCTTGTTTTGGATTAGGGTTTAGATTAATGAAATACTGTGGCCTGGTTTGATCTGTCCAGACCACTAAAACTTTCTCCGTGTTAGCAATAGGGGCTGTTTTGTTTTCTGATCATTCAATTCACTTGAATAGCACTGTTAATTTCCTTCAAGAAGTTTTCCTCTGCATTCACAAGGTGGCTGACTGTCTAGCACAAGAAGGCTACCTTTAAGCTTGTCTGGGCTTTCAGCATGTCTTTCTCAGTAAGCTTAATCCTTCCTAGCGTTTAGTTTAAAATGAGAGGCTTGGGACTATTTTACTGTTTTACTTAAACATTTAGAAACCATTGTAGGGTTATTAATTGGCTTAATTTCAATATTGTGTCTCAGGGAATAGGGAAGCCTGGGGAGAGGGCGAGAGATAGAGGACGTGCTGGTTGGTGGAGCAGTCAAACAACAGCATTTATCAAAGTTCATTGTCTTACATGATTGCAGTTTTATTGTTGTTCAGTTGCTCAGTTGCGTCCAACGCTTTGTGACTCCATGGATCCCAAAACATTAAAGATCATTGATCACGGATTGTAACAACAAATAATGAGTAGGTTTAAACTATTGTGAGAATTTCCAAAATCTGACACAGAGATAGGAAGTGAGCAAATGCTATTGGAAAAAATGGCTCTGAAAGACTTGCTCAACTCAAGGTTGGTGAAAGAAAATGCAATATTTGCAAAGTGAGGCAAAGCAAAACACAGTAAAATGAGGTATGCCTGTAATAGACTGTTAAATTGCTTTAGTTTATAGAGAAATTGAGTAGAAAGTAGAGAATTCTCATAGTCTCCCTTACTGCCTGGTTTTCCCTATTATTAATGTCTTGCATTGGTGTGGCACATTTGTTACAATTGGTGAACCAATGTTGATGAACCAATATTAAATAAAATCCACAGTTTTCGTTACTGTTCACTCTTTGTTGTACAGTTTATATATATATATGTATATATATAGAGAGAGATCGTTGAATGTGTAATATCGTGTATCTACCATTGCAGTATCATAGGAAGTAGTTTACTGCCCTTAAAATTCCCTATGCTTTACCTCCTCCTCTTCCCTGGCAACCACTGATCTATCCACTTTCTCTATAGTTTTGCCTAATCCAAATGTCATATGATTGGAATCCCGCTATGCAGCCTTTTCAGACTGACTTCTTTGATTTTAGCAACATGCATTTAAGGTTCTAACATTTCATTTTTTAAAATCATAATAATTAATTAACCTAATCACCTAAGTTACCCCAGGATGATCTGGGATAGTTATTTTCAAAGAGTCTATCTACCCTCAAATGCCAAACATTTGTTACCAGTACAGAGTTACAGCATAAACGAGGTGATGAATCAATGTTTATCAAATGAACAGTTTTTCAAAAGAATATGCCAAAGCTCTAGTGGAAATTCCAAAAGAGGAGCACTAAAAATATTTTGATTATGATGGTATTTTCATAAAATGTGTGCAGCTTCATAAGTTGTATATAAAGCCTTGAGAAGGTCCTATTGCTTATTTGATCATGTCAATTAGAATATGTTTGTTAAAATATTAATCACATTGCTTTTGCTTTCTAGTCCACATTTGTAACTTTTTATGTGGTTTTTCACCAAATATCTAAACCTGTGTTTTCACAGTCTGTCGAAATCTTTGTCTTTCCAAAGATCCTTAGAAAAGGATGTTCATTTTTCTTACTTATTCAATGAAGTGTCTGAGGGGTAAACAATCTAGAGCTTAAGTGCTGCTTTCTTTCCGCCTGACTTCATTTCTAGATGACAATATATTTGAATTAAGAAAGTTACTTCCACCTTCAGTGTATAGAACTTAAGACCAAGTTAATTCCAGCACAAGTTGGAATCAAGATTGCTCAGAGAGGTATCAGTAACCTCAAATATGCAGGTAACACCACTCTTGCAGAAAGGGAAGAAAAGTTAAAGAGCCTCTTGATGAGGTGAAAGAGGAGAGTGAAAAAGTTGGCTTAAAGCTCAACATTAAAAAAACTAAGATCGTGGCATCTAGTCCCATCACTTCATGGCAAATAGATGGGGAAAAAAATGGAAATAGTGAGAGACTTTATTTTCTTAGGCTTCGAAATCACTGCAGACAGTGCTCCTTGGAAGAAAAGCTTTGACCAACCTAGACAGCATTAAAAGCAAGAGATATTACTTGGCCAACAAAAGTTCGTCTAGTTAAAGCTATGGTTTTTCCAGTAGTCATGTGTGGATATGAGAGTTGGACTATAAAGAAGGCTGAGCATGGAAGAATTGATGCTTTTGAACTGTGGTGTTGGAGAAGACTCTTGAGAGTCTTGGACTGCAGAGAGATCAAACCAGTCCATCCCAAAGGAAATCAACCCTGAATATTCATTGGAAAGTCTGATGCTGAAGCTGAAACTCCAATACTTTGGCCACCTGATGCAAAGAACTGACTCAGTGGAAAAGACCCTGATGCTGGGAAAGATTGAGGCAGGAGGAGAAGGGGACGACAGAGGATGAGATGGTTGGATGGCATCACCAACTCAAGGGACATGAGTTTGAGCAAATTCTGGGAGATGGTGAAGGACAGGGAAACCTGGCGTGCTGCAGTCCATGGGGTTGCAGAGTCAGACATGACTGAGCGGTTGAACAAGGCCTGTTTCTAGCTTATTGATTAAACCTTTCCTGTGTCAACTAAATGTATCCACATGCTTCTTCCAGAGAAGTGATTCAATTTTGAGTTTGGCAGAATATTTTAGGTGGTAAAATGATTAGAGAAAGGGACTTTAGTTACATTCCTCAAATTTTCATTTTGTGGAATCCAAGATTAAAAGAGTAAACACAAGGACTTCCCAGATGGTACAATGGATGAGAATCTGCCTGCCAATGCAGGGGACACCGGTTTGATCCCTGGTTGGGGAAAGTTCTACATGTCATAGAACAATTAACCTGCGCACCGCAGCTACTGAGCCCACATGCTGTAGCTGCTGAAGCCTGCACTCTAGAGCCTGTGCTCTGCAGCAGGAGCAGCCAGCCACTACAGTGAGAAGCCCTGCACCACGACAGAGCAGCCTCCACGCAGCAGTGAAGACTCAGTGCAACAGCAATAAAAAGTTAAAAAGAGAATAAGAGTAAAAACAGAGCAACTTTAAGCTCTACCTGCTTCTGAAATAATTATTTGAATGTAGTGTTTTCCTTTTTGATGCTTACTCTCATTGATAGGCCATTTATTTTAATGTCCTCAACTCTTAGCTCGTTGCTTGCTAATGCATAATTAAGACTTTATTGAGAATGAGGCAGTTATGTCTGAATAAATGATTTCATTTATAAATTATACTTCCTCCTAGATTCCTGCTCTAAAAATCACAAAATCTTGAAATTGACTTAAAATTGGAGTTCAGTTGATGATAACCCTTTTTTATTGTGAACTACAGTAGGTCATGTTACCCATTCCAGTGAATAGTTGAGGATAACAAATACTAGAAAATATCTGCCAAAAAATTTGTGGGCAAAGAGTCAGTTACAGTAATTGCTGTTATTTTGCAATTTTGTAAATTATTCCCTTTGTATCGTTTGTGTCTCAGGAAACCTTTTTTTTTTTTTTAAATGTCAAGTGGAATGTTTTTGGAATGAAACTGCATTAAAGATATTTTTAGCATTTTATAACCCACTAATTTTTCTATGAAGAGTTTCATTATTACTGATTGGAATTTTCTGTTCAGGAAAAAAAAATTTGTAATAGTATTCCATAAGATGGGCATGATAATGGTAAAATACTTTGCCCATTTAGGTTTATTTTGACAAATCTAGGAAGACATTTGATAGTTTCGTTTCTTGTTGTTTTTCAGTAATCTTTAAGAGCGATCTTAGAGTCACAATAAACTTGAGTGTGAGTTGTAGAGATTTCCCACATGTCTCCTCCCCTTCCATGTGCAGAGCTTTCCCCATTATCAACATTCCCTACCAAAGCGGTATATTTGTAAAAACTGATGAACCTACACAGACACCCTAAGTCCATGGTTTACATCCTGGTTCACTCTTGGTGTTGTAAGTTCTGTGGGTTTGGATAAGTGTATAATGATATATAGCTGTCGACATAGTACTGTACAGAGTAGTTCCACTGCCCTAAAAATCATCTGTGCTCTGCCTGTACCCCTGGCAAACACTGATCTTACTACTGTCTCCATAGTTTTGCCTTTTCTAGTACACGCACCCCACTCCAGTACACTTGCCTGGCAAATCCCATGGACAGAGGAGCCTGGTAGGCTGCAGTCCATGGGGTCGCTGGGAGTCGGACACGACTGAGCGACTTCACTTTGACTTTTCACTTTCATGCATTGGAGAAGGAAATGGCAACCCTCTCCAGTGCTCTTGCCTGGAGAATCCCGGGGACGGGGGAGCCTGGTGGGCTGCCGTCTGTGGGGTCGCACAGAGTCAGACACGACTGAAGTGACTCAGCAGCAGCAGCAGCAGCAGCACATCATATAGTGGCCATCAAGCAGTAGGTAGTCTTTTCATAGTGGCTTCCTGTACTGGGTGATATGCATTTGAGTTTCTTCCATATCTTTTCATGGCTTGATAGGTCATATCTTTTTTGTCACTGAATCACAGTCCATTGTCTGGTTTATTTATCCATTCTTCTACTGAAAGACATCTTGGTTGCTTCTGCATTTTGGCAGTTATGAATAAAGCTGTTACAAGCATCCATATACAGGTTTTTGTGTGGACATAGTTTTCAGCTGCTTTGGGTAAATACCAAGGAGCATGATCGATAAATTATATGGTAAGACTATGTTTAGCTTTTTAAGGAACTGTCAAACTATCTTTAAGAGTGGCTGTATTATTTCCATCAGCAATCAATAAAAGTTTCTGTTGCTCTGCATCTTCAACAGTATTTGGGGTTGTTACTATTCCTGATTTTGACCTAGTAATAGATATGTGATAGGGTACCTTGTTTTAATTTATGTTTCACTGATGACTCATAATATGGAGCATCTTTTTATATGCTTGTTTGCCATCTGTGTATCTTTCTGATGAAGTGTCTTAACAGGTCTTTGGTCCATTTTTAAATTGGCTTGTTTATTTTGTTGAGCTTTAAGAGTTCTTTGTATATTTAGGATAACAGTCCTTTTTCAGACTTGTCTTTTTTTTGGCCATGCCACATGGCATGCAAGGCATGTGGGATCTTAGTTCCCTGCCAGAGATGGAACCTGTGCTCCCTTCAGTGGAAGCGTGGAAGTCTTAACCACTAGACTGCCAGGGAAGTCCTAAGATGTGTCTTTTGTAAATGTTTTCTCTCAAACTGTGATTTATCTTCTTGTCCTCTTGACAGTGTCTTTTGCAGAGCAGAACATTTTAATTTTAATGTCTAGTTCATCAATTATTTCTCTTCATAGATTATACCTTTGCTGTTGTATCTAAAACATCATTGCCAGGGTCTTCCTGGTGGTTCAGTGGTTAAGAATCTGTGCTTCCACTGCAGGAGACCCAGGTTTGATCCCTGGTCGGGAAGCTAAGATCCCATGTGCCTGGGGGCAACTAAGCCCACTTGCCACACTAGAGTAGCCCCCGCTCACTGCAGCTAGAGAGGAAAAGCCCAAGCACTGCAGTTAAGATCCACTGCAGCCAAAAAAAATTTTTTTAATTAAATTAAAAAAAGTCATTGCCAAACCCAAGGTCATCTAGATTTTCTTCTATGTGGGTTGTCTTCTATAGCTTTATAATTTTAAGCTTTGCATTTAGATTTGTGATGCATTTTGAATTAATTTTTATGAAAGGTATAGGTCTGAATCTTGATTCTTTATTTTGCACGTGGATGTCCAGTTGTTCCAGACCATTTTATCTTCACTCCTTGGTCAGTTAGCTGTTTCTGTTCGGATCTGTTTCTGGGCTCTCTATCTCTTTCTATGCAGGTCTGTTTCTGGGCTGGCTGTCTGTTTCCATGCGGGTCTGTTTCTGGGCTGTCTGTCTATTTCTATGCGGGTCTGTTTCTGGGCTGGCTGGCTGTTTCTATGCGGGTCTGTTTCTGGGCTCTCTGTCTGTTTCGTTTCTCTGTTGGCCTGTTCTTTCACCAGTGCCACAGTGTCTTGATTACTGTCGCTTTATACTGAGTCTTGAAGTTGGATCGTGTCAGTCCTCCAACTTTGATCTTCTTCTTCAGTATTGTGTTGACTACTCTGGGTCTTTGGCCTCTCTGTATAAACTTTAGAATCAGTTTGTCAATATCATTGAAAATAACTTCCTTGTCTTTTGATTGTGCTCTCGGTGAATCCATAGATCAAGTTGGAAAGAACTGAAATTTTGACAGTGTTCAATTTTTCTAACTGTGAACACAGAATATCTGTATTTAGTTATTCTGGTATCGTTTCATCAGAATTGTTTTCCTCATATAGACGTTGCACATATTTTGTTAGATTTACATAAATATTTCATTTTAGGAGGAGCTAATGTAAAATATTTTGTTTTTAATTTCAAATTCCACTTGTTCATTGCTGGTGTATAGGAAAATTATTGACTTTGAAAATACTAAGCATATATTCTGCAGCCTTGCTGTAATTGATCGTTAGTTCTAGAGTTTTTTGATGATTCTTTCAGTTATTACACATAGGTGATCATGTCATCTGTGAACAGTATTATTTGTTCCTTGCCAATCTGTGTACATTTCATTTCCTTTTCTTACTGCATTAACTGAGATGATAGTTTCAATTTTTAAGTTTAAATTACCTGATTGCATTGTAATCCTTGAGAGTAGTTTTAAAAACAGTAAGATCTCTTTGTAATTTATTAATTTGCCATGCCTTTTTCTTTTAGACTTTGGTTACATACTATCAAATATGCAAGTTTTAAAAATGTTGTTGTTGTTGTTAAAACTGTTTACTTTGTTAAAATGAGGAAAAATAATACAAATTTGCTTTGGTGCAAAGAATGAAAAAATAGTGTGATTAACAACTTTTATTTCTTTCTTGTTTAAAATAAATACCAATCTTTAGCTTTTTATGCACTCATAGGTTAAAAATACTGGCATTCTTTCTTTAGAAAAGTAATCCATTAAAAGCAAAGAATAACTGGTATTTATAGAGAATAAGTTATACAAAATTTGGTCCACTGGAGAAGGAGATGGCAAACCACTTCAGTATTCTTGCCTTGAGAACCCCATGAAAAGGCAAAGCGATAGGACACTGAAAGATGAACTCCCCAGGTCAGTAGGTGCTCAATATGCTACTGGAGAGCAGTGGAGAAATAACTCCAGACAGAATGAAGGGATGGAGCCAAAGGAAAAACAACACTCAGTTGTGCATGTGACTGGTGATAAACCAACGTCTGATGCTGTAAAGAGCGATATTGCATAGGAACCTGGAATGTTAGGTCCATGAATCAAGGCAAATTGGAAGTGGTCAAACAGGAGATGGCAAGAGTGAACACTGACATTTTAGGAATCAAAGAACTAAAATGGACTGGAATGGGTGAATTTAATTCAGATGCCCATTATATCTGCTTCTGTGGGCAAGAATCCCTCAGAAGAAATGGATTAGCCATCATGGTCAACAAGAGAGTCCGAAATGCAGTACTTGGATGCAATCTCAAAAATGACAGAATGATTCTGTTCATCTCCAAGGCAAACCATTCAATATCATGGTAATCCAAGTCTATGCCCCGACCAGTAATGCTAAAGAAGCTGAAGTTGAATGGTTTTGTGGAAACTTACAAGACCTTCTAGAACTAACACCCAAAAAAGATGTCCTTTTCATGATAGGGGACTGGAATGCAAAAGTAGGAGGTCAAGAAACACCTGGAGTAACAGGCAAATTTGGCCTTGGAGTACAGAATGAAGTAGGGCAAAGGCTAATAGAGTTTTACCAAGAAAATGCACTGGTCATAGCAAACACCCTCTTCCCAACAACAAAAGAGAAGACTCTATATATGTATATTACCAGATGGTCAATACCAAAATCAGATTGATTATACTCTTTGTAGCCAACGATGGAGAAGCTCTATACAGTCAGCCAAAACAAGACCAGGACATGACTGTGGCTCAGATCATGAACTCCTTATTGCCAAATTCAGACTTAAATTGAAGAAACTGGGGAAAACCATTAGACCATCCAGGTATGACCTAAATCAAATCCCTTACGATTATACAGTAGAAGTGAGAAATAGATTTAAGGGACTAGATCTGATAGAGTTCCTGATGAACTATGGACGGAGGTTTGAGACGTTGTACAGGAGACAGGGATCAAGACCATCCCCAAGAAAAAGAAATGCAAAAAGGCAAAATGGCTGTTTGAGGAGGCCTTACAAATAGCTGTGAAAAGAAGAGAAGCCAAAAACAAAGGAGAAAAGGAAAGATACACCCATTTAAATGCAGAGTTCCAAAGAATAGCAAGGAGAGATAAGAAAGCCTTCCTCAGTGATCAGTGCAAAGAAATAGAGGAAAACAATAAAATGGGAAAGACTAGAGATCTCTTCAAGAAAATTAGACATACCAAAGGAACATTTCATGCAAAGATGGGCACAATAAAAGACGGAAATGGTATGGACCTAACAGAAGCAGAAGATATAAGAAGAGGTGGCAAGAATACACAGAAGAACTGTACAAAAAAGATCTTCATGACCCAGATAATATGATGCTGTGATCACTCACCTAGAGCCAGACATCCTGGAATGCGAAGTCAAGTGGGCCTTAGGAAGCATCACAACGAACAAAGCTAGGGGAGGTGATCGAATTCCAGTTGATGATGATGCTGTGAAAGTGCTGCAATCAGTGAACCAGCACATTTGGAAAATTCAGCAGTGGCCACAGGACTGGAAAAGGTCAGTTTTCATTCCAATCCCAAAGAAAGGCAATGCCAAAGAATGCTCAAACTACAATTGCACTTGTCTCACACGCTAGTAAAGTAATGCTCAAAATTCTCCCATCTAGGCCTCAGCAATACATGAACCGTGAACTTCCAGATGTTCAAGCTGGTTTTAGAAAAGGCAGAGGAACCAGAGATCAAATTGCCAACATCTGCTGGATCATAAAAAAAGCAAGAGAGTTCCAGAAAAACATCTTATTTCTGCTTTATTGACTATGCCAGAGCCTTTGACTGTGTGGATCACAATAAAGCATGGAAAATTCTGAAAGAGATGGGAATACCAGACCACCTGACCTGCCTCTGGGGAAATCTTTATGCAGGTCAGGAAGCAACAGCTAAAACTACACGGAACAGCAGACTGGTGCCAAATAGGAAAAGGAGTATGTCAAGGCCGTATGTTGTCACCCTGCTTATTTAACTTATATGCAGAGTACATCCTGAGAAACCTTGGGCTGGAGGAAGCACAAGCTGGAAATCAAGATTGCTGGGAGAAGTATCAATAACCTCAGATATGCAGATGACACCACCCTTATGGCAGAAAGTGAAGAACTAAAGAGCCTCTTGATGAAAGTGAAAGAGGAGAGTGAAAAGGTTGGCTTAAAGCTTAGCATTCAGAAAACTAAGTCATGGCATCCTGTCCCATCACTTCATGGGAAATAGATGGGGAAACAGTGGAAACAGTGACTGACTTTATTTTTGTGGCTCCCAAATCACTGCAGATAGTGATTGCAGCCGTGAAATTAAAAGACTCTTACTTCTTGGAAGGAAAGTTATGATCAACCTAGATACATATTGAAAAGCAGAGACATTACTTAGTCAACAAAGGTCCGTCTAGTCAAGGCTATGGTTTTTCCAGTGGTCATGTATGGATGTGAGAGTTGGACTAAAAAGAAAGCTGAGCCCTGAATAAATGATGGTTTTGAACTGGAGTTTGGGAGAAGACTCTTAAGAGTCCCTTGGACTGCAAGGAGATCCAGCCAGTCCATCTTAAAGGAGATCAGTCTTGGGTGTTCATTGGAAGGACTGATATTGAAGCTGAAACTCTAATACTTGGCCACCTGATATGAAGAGCTGACTCATTTGAAAAGACCCTGATGCTGGGAAAGGTTGAAGGCAGGGGAGAAGGGGACGACTCAATGGAGATGAGTCATCACCGACTCATTGGAGATGAGTTTGAGTAAACTCTGGGAGTTGGAGATGGACAGGAATGCCTGGCATGCTGCAGCCCATTGTGTCGCGAAGAGTTGAACACGACTGAGTGACTGAAGTTAACTGAAGTTATTTAACAGTTTCGTTATACTTTTCCATTTCTTACCTGGATTTTTTATTTTAAAGAACATTTGAGAGTTGCTCAACTAACAGTGGATTATCAAGATACTTGTTAGAGTTGCTTTTTTTGGAGGACTTGAAAATGAAGCCTAATTGGGGGTGATTATTGGATGGGGAGATGCTATTTAAATATGTTTCTTAGTTCTATGCTTATGATGACTGTATTTCTTCAACCAATAATAATGATCTATGACCTGATGACAAGATAAAGTATTTGAAACTTGGATGATACTGGAAGAAGAGACATGATCCTAGTCTATGATATGGCACTCTTGTCATGTGGAAAAAGTTTTGAGGTTTGTGTGATTCATGAATCTCTACTGCAAGTTACTTAAAATTCTTTAAAAATCATAGTGCAGGAAACCGTCAGTGTAATATTACTGGTTGATCTTTACGTAGCCTCCACTGGATGGGGAATCTTACATATAGCTCAACCCAATAACTTTTAGGACTAGTCTTTCAGCACCTCTAGTACTGAAGATTTGAGAGCAAAGTGTAAAGAAGACTCATCAAAGCCCATATCTGAAATAGAAAAGGACAAGAGTGCATTCCTGTTCCTTCCTTTCCATGGCTCAGTTTTGGCCTTTTTCTTCCGTTTGGGGTCTTGGCCGTAGCACACAATTAGAAACACGTGTGTGTAAGCGTGTTGGCGTTTGTATTGGTGTGAGACAGTAGCTGTCTAGTGACGGTCCCCAACATGCCGTCCTGATCCTTCTCTTTACATTTGTCCTGTCTATAACCGTCCTTTCTTACCAGGTGGTGTTTCGTTCTGATATTCTTGGAGGTGAAAAGTTCAGAAATAAGATGCTGGAATAAGCAAAGACATACTGTTCAGGATTACACGCAGCTTAATGGGAAGAAATACTTGTTATAAGTATGTAGCCTGTGTGTAAATATAATACCCAGGTCAATAATTTTAACCTTTGGGCAGGCAATCTTATTTCATAATATTTCCCCCAGTTCCCATTATTTGAGGCAGTTCTAGAATCTTGCCACTTCATTGTAAATGATATAAGTTTATAAACATAAGAGTTCTTTAATAATAACCACAATGCCACTGTTATATATAAATAATAATTCCTTAATATCAAATATCCAGGGTTCAGATTTCCGTGATTATCTCCTGCATGTTTTTTACATTTTGCCCAAATAAGATCTGTAGTACAATGCAATTGGTTGCTGCGCCTCTTAAATTTCTTTTAATCTTCACATTCGTCCTCTTTTATTCTTTTGCGGTTTATTGTTTGATTACAGCTGATTGTCCTGTGCTGACTGCATCCGCATGGTGGTGTTTAATATAATCCTCTGAATTTGTATTTCCTGTAAACACGTAGATTTTGATTTAAACTGGATGTTTGATCAGATCCATGTTCAGTTTTATTTTCTCAAGAATACTTCATAGGTAGTACTTTGTATTTTCAGGAGGATTAAAACCCTGGTCAGCTCTTACGTTAGCAGATAGTGATGAATTCCCTAGATCAAATGTCCCCAAGCTTTTTAGTTCAGGATACCTTTATATTCTATGTTGTTGTTCAGTCATTCAGTTGTGTCCAACTCTTTATGACCCCTTGGACTGCAGCCAGTCTTTCCTGTCCTTCACTATCTCCTGGAGCTTGCTCAAACTCATGTCTATTGAGTCAGTGATGCCATTCAACCATATCATCCTCTGTCGGCCCCTTCTACTCCAGGCCTCAATCTTTCCCAGCATCAGGGTCTTTTCCAGTGAGTTGACTCTGCTCAGGTGGCCAAAGTATTGGAGCTTCAACTTTAGTGTCAATCCTTTCAGTGAATATTCAGGGTTGGTTTCCTTTAGGATTGACTGGTTTGATCTTGATGTCCTTGGGGCTTTCAAGAGTCTTGTCCAACACTACAGTTCAAAAGCATCAATTCTTTGGTGCTCAGCTTTCTTTATAGTCCAACTCTCACATCCATACGTGACTACTGGAAAAACCACAGCTTTGACTAGATGGACCTTTGTGGGCAAGTTATGTCTCTGCTTTTTAATACACTGTCTAGGTTGGTCACAGCTTTTCTTCCCAGGTGCAAGCGTCTTTTAATTTCATGGCTGCAGTCACCATCCAAGGTGATTTTGGAGCCCAAGAAAATAAAGTCTCTCACTGTTTCCATTTTTTCCCCTTGTATTTGACATGAAGTGATGGGATTGGATGCCATGATCTTAGTTTTGGAATATGGAGTTTGAAGCCAGCTTTTTCACTGAATTTTTATATTCTTAAAAATCATTAAAAATCTTAAGGACATTTTGTTTATTGTAATTGTTATTATATCTATTGGTGTTTACCTTATTAGAAAAAAAGCTAAAAAAATTTTAGAAATGTCTGTTATTCATTTAAAAATAACAATAATAAACTCACTGTATGTTTAAATACACATTTTTGTGAAAACTATTTTCCCAAACAGAAAGTTAGTGAGAAGAGTGGTTTTATTTTACATTTTTGTAAATCTCTTTATTGTCTGGCTAAAAGAAGATAGCTGGATTCTCATATCTGCTTTAGTCTGTTGTGATATACTTATCATGTAATCTCTGGAAACTTCATGTACATTCATGAGAGTGTGTGTGGGGGGGAAGTGAGTAACATCTTAGTGTCATTATAATAATACTTAGTATCATTTTAATAATATAGTCTAAAACTGTCATTTTTCTAGTAGTCATATATGGATGTGAAAGTTCGATCATAAAGAAGGCTGAGCACCGAAGAGTTAATGGTTTCGAATTGTGGGGCTGGAGAAGACTCGAGAGGCCTCTGTCTGCAGTGAGATCAAATCAGTCCATCCTAAAGGAGATCAGCACTGAATATTCATTGCAAGGACTGATGCTGAACCTCCACTACTTTGGCCCCTTGATGTGAAGAGCTGACTCATTGGGAAGACCCTGATGCTGACAAAGATTGAAGGCAAAAGGAGAAGAGGGCGGCAGAGGATGAGGTGGTTAGAGAGCATCACTGATGAGGTGGACATGAATTTGAGCCACCTCTGGGAGATTGTGAAAGACAGGGAAGCCACGGGGTCGAAAAGAGTGGGACACAACAGCTGAACAACAACAATTACTTTAGAATATTTTTGATTCTGCAGATTCTCTGAAAGGGTTTTGGGGACCCACGGGGGTTCCTTTGGACCTTGTTTTGGGGTCTACTAGTTTATCTTCATTTTATTAGGGGGTTGCAAAATGGTGATACTCCAGTTCTTATTACATTGGAATTTGTTAGTTGGAGTGTTTTATAAATAATGCTTTTCTTTTATCAACTATTTATTAATAATTACCTTGAGATGTGGTTTGTACAAATAAGGCAGGCTCAGTGCTTGGTTCTTTCCCTTTAGAGAGATGGAAGCTTTATTGCATGTTTCACGATGTAAGAGAGGACCATGAAGCCCCCCTTTGTACTAATTGAAACTATTGCTTACAGTTAGAATCTCCTAGAAGGGAAGGGAAGCCCTCTGCTAATACATTTGAGTTGCCTTCTTAAATTATTAAGGTGTAGTTTGTATCTTACAGGTTGGTTATTTAGTAGTATATCATATAACATTGTAACTCTTTAAGAAACTACTAGAAGACGCTAAAAAGGATTGAAGGTTTCGAAGGTATCTGATGCTTTTAGAAATGTATGAAGATTAACAAGATAATGTCTGTGAATTGTTTAAAACTCTTGTATATTGTGAGATATATTACTGTTAACTCCATAGAAGGAAGAATATAGGCTTTCTTATGGGATGTTAAGTTTTGCTGCAGTTTGATTTTAGAAAACTGAACTTTCTAATCTAATTCTAAAATTGCTTCCCCAATTTAGCAATCCTGAAGTAAAACTGGGAGTTGTAAGCTGTCATAAATGATAAAATCCAGAAACTGAAACTTGGAATGAAGTCTGGAGAGAGAAGATACGTGTCAGAGCAGTATAAGCAATAGATTAATTAGGCATAATAAAACTTAATTTCTTAATTCATCTTCCCCACAAATGAAAGGGGAAAGTCATCTTAATTTCTTACTTGTGTGTACTTGAGATGAAATGTAGACTCAGTTTTCCTGTACTTAACAATTTTTATTTTAATTGACTTTTGGAATTTTTATGATACAATAGAAATATGTTGAGATGAGTTTATTGAGCCAACCATCTATAGATTGTAAAATATTTGTCAGTTTAAATAGCTATTTAATGTGGCCTGGAAGTGAGAAGGATGTGAGTTGAAGGATATAAGTTGAACCAAACAGAATAATCTGTCAGCAAAAAAATCTTTTCTAGTAGACTTAATCTCTTGTTGTTTTTGGACCTGGTGAAAATTATTTTAGAGATTACAATTTAATAGCATAGTTACGGTTAGATGGTATCTGTTTTAGTTTTATTTGTAGACTCTAAGGAAAATTTTTAAATATTTATATATTTTAAATAATATTTGAATAATAATATTCAATAAATACTGAATAATAACATTTATATTTATAGAAGTTCATTGAAAAAGTTAACATTTTTTGGGAGAATCATTTGAGTAGCCACCATCATTCCATGGAAAAATACCTGTTTGGAAAATAAATCTTTAAAAAAAAAAAATAAATAAATAAAAAAAAAGAAAGAAAATAAATCTTTTCATTGTTTTAATAGTTTTTTTCCCCTTATATATTGGGGGTAATATATCAAACCTTTTTATAGTTGAACCTTATAAATGTTGTTGAATTTTGGGGAAATATTTGGTGAACTTGTCCTTCCTTCCTGGAAGCTGAAGAATTTTCTAGTTTTTAATGAAGAATGAAGTGACTGGATGTTCACTACAAAGTTAAAAAATTTTTTTGATTAAAGTAGTGAGGATGCATATTTACTGTGTTTACACAATTATCAACATATGTTTTGTTTTCAGTCTCTTTTTTTCTTAAAGGATAAGCTTTGGAACTTTATACCAAAAAAAATGCTTACTTTGACTTTGAAATTTGAAATAGTTTAGTATCACATTTAGGACTTTCTTCTTAATGCTGTTTTTAAAAGCTTTAAATACTTTCTGAAAAACAATATATGGCCCAAAACAAGCTAATTCCACGTGTTTAAAAACAGAAACAAAAATATACTTTCAGGGCATGTTCAAGTAAATATAGATTAAATATAAAAACATGGTGTGATAGTTTATAGTAACTGATAATCTATCTAAAAGTATGATGTAACCCTAAAGCATCAACATCTAGAGAAGACTCAAGGAAGTAAAGAAACTTTTTTGGGTTTAATTTGTCACATATAGATAGATAGATGGATATTTTTTTAATGGAGGGGGGATTTTGTAGAGGTGTAGTGAAAGATTGGGACTCAGTAAAGAATCTGCCTAACACATAGTGAGAAAATAGGATCATTCTGATCTTCCTGGGATCCCAGGTGGCACAGTGATCAAGAATTCTCCTGCCAGCTGCACGAGGAGGTACAGGAGACATGAGTTCAGTCCCTAGGTCGGGCAGATCCCCTGGAGTTGGAAATGGCAACCTGCTCCAGTATTCTTGCCTGGAGGGCTGCAGTCCATGGGGTCCAAACGAGTCAGACGTGACTGAGCACACACACAGCCTTTCAAGTAATGAAAACTGATTTCAGAAAAACATTTGGGAATAGTTACAGTCCCAGACCTTGATTTGGTAGTCTCTAGTGACTGACTATTTAAAGGACTGTTTTTAGCTTTGTATAGCTTTTTGAAAATAATCATTTATGAAAAACAGGTAAATAGTCCTGTTAAATTTCTTACTAGATCTGGTTATTTTTAATAGGCAAATTTTTGTTTAGAATGTAAAATAAACTTCTTTATTATAAGCTGCTACTGCTGAATGTTTGTGTTCTCCCTACATTTTTATATTGAAGCCTAGTCCCCAGTGTGCTGGTACTTGAAGGAGGAGTGTTTGGGAATTGATTGGGTCATGAAGATGGAGGCCTCATGAATGGGATTAGGGCCCCTGTAAAGGAGGTTCTAGTGATTTACCTTGCGTCTTCCACCACGTAAGAAGAGCAGAGGGACCTTCATCTGTGACCTGGGAAGTGGCTCTCAACAGAAGACCCAGTCTGCCTGGGCCTTGATCCTAGCCTCAAGACTGTGAGGAATAAATTTCTGTTTGTAAGTCACCTAGTCTGTGGTATTTTGTTTGTGGCCGCCCAGAGGGATTAAGATATGAACTATTATTCTCTTTGATAATTTCATATTTGCCAAGACTTAGTACTTCTCCTGGAATGTTTATTTTGCATGTGCTTTGTAGTTGGATTTATTTTTAAGTTTTTAATTTATTTTATTACTCTATAAACACATAGCCTAGTTAACTGCTACCTATAGTATGCCTTTATTTCATTTCTAAGTTGCTATGTCAGAAGTTCACACTAGCCTGTTTAAAATAAATTTGTAAAACTTCAGTTGCCAAATAATCACTAAGGAAGATTTAGTAAGTTTAGAATAGGACCCATGAATTTGCATTTTAAAGATTGTCCCAGATAATTTTGGTGAATGTGGACCATCAGCAGTACCTTTGAAAAATTCTGATTTACAGAATTTATTAATAAGTTCGTGTTAGCTGAAACATATTACTCAGTTTAAATCTCCAATTTGTTTATCTTGGCTTTCAAAGTTTACTTTTTAAAAGACTTCTTAGGTTATTAAACATTTGGTATTTTGCCTGTGAAGGCAGAGTAAGAAAGCATTAACAAAATGCTATTTAAACAATGCTGATCCCTAATCTTAAATAATGAAAATGATATTGTGTTGTCATTGTAAATAAAAATAGCCACCAATTATTTGAGGGCTTTTACTTGACAAATATTTCAGGTAAGCACATTTAATTTATTTAACTCTAACCTTAAAAGATAGGTGAGTGAATCTCCACTTCCCTAATGAGAAATCTGCACTTGATCAGTTTTACACAAGTAATAACTGATGTAACCAAGGTTGAAATCCATGTTTATCTCATCCCAGAATCCATCCTTCTTAATAATTAGCATTGTTAATAGTTAACAATATTCAATAGTACTTATTAAGAATAATATGAAGAATAAATATTTGAAATTAATAATTCTTAATAATTATCCTTAGATTAACAAAATTTGTATAATGAGAAAATGATGAGTAGATAGGTATTTGGTAATGTGAATGTTTATGTTCCCTCTCAAATTGCTCCCTTGGTGTTGCCTTGGAACTCCAGTCGCTTACTCTGAATTTACCATCCTTTTTCTTAAAAACCTGCTGAGATTAATTTTGGTTTCCTGCCCGTTTTTCCTATCTCTCTTATGATTTTAAGTGTTGATTCCCCATTTTAGAATTTATCTTCTGTCCTCTGGAAATAGACATGATGGGAATGGGTGCCATTTTATGACTTGAAGTTTGCTGATGCATACATAAATGGATGTTATGTGATTTGGTATAAGCCATTGTGGATTTCTTACTCTGGAATCTGTAAGAGTTGGGTTCTCCCTTTGATCTTAAAGTGTGAGTGATGCTTTTGTCTTTTTTTTTTTTTTGATGCTTTTTTCTTGAAGAAAGGATAAAGGGAAGCAAGCTGAACTGAATTCTAGTTCACGTTGATGATGTGGTAGGTCCAATTAGTGATGGGCCAGAAGAAGGATGTAAGAGATTAGTAATCCCAGGCTATTTCGATTTACCCATAGGGAGATGGAGAAGAAGGGCTAGATACATAAGAAAGATCCAGGCTGAAGACTAAAGATTTTTTATTTTCTGTAGCTTTTACCTAGCTTTCCTGATCTTTGACTTCTTTATTTGTTAGGGTACATCTTAATGTAGTTATTCTAATACCACAGCCTGTTTACAGGACTATTGTGAGAATCAAATGAATGTAAAGTATTTTCTCTGCAAATGATTTTTATTATCGTTCCTGTCTCAGATGTCTGGATCTTTTAAGCTCTACTGTACATATTGACTGGGATTTTTCTGTGTTTCAGATAACATTTATTGCATTTCAGCCTCTTTTGAAAAGGTTTTTTAGCTTGAGAATATGTTCTAGCATTTTTGCAAGTGGCAACATTTGGGTTTTCGTTTAAAATATTTTTATTTATTTTTACTTTTTATTGCTTTCCCATTTTACTTTGTAAATGTGATTAAGGGCTTCCCTGGTGGCTCAGAGGTTAAAACGTCTGCCTGGAATGCGGGACACCTGGGTTCGATCCCTGGGTTGGGAAGATCCCCTGGAGAAGGAAATGGCAACCCACTCCAGTACTCTTGCTTGGAGAATCCCATGGAGGGAGGAGCCTGGTAGGCTACAGTCCATGGGGTCACAAAGAGTCGGACACGACTGAGCGACTTTACTTTATAACCCTTCTATAATTCCCTGAATCCTGTCTCCTCTGAGCCCTGCTTAAAGGTATGTCCCCTTTTGATTGTAGTATCTTTTTTTACTGAAGATACACAGGCTTTTCATAAGTGCTTACTGAAATAACTGTTTATGGAGATAAGGGAAAGTGATGAAGGGAGGGGGCTTTAGTTTAATGTAACATGATGCAAATGCAGCATTGAACTTGGTAGTTAACAAATTTCCTAGTTCTAATAAGGCTTTAAATTTAGGTGTTACTAATACGGTGTTGGAGAAGACTCTTGAGAGTCCCTTGGACTGCAAAGAGATCCAACCAGTCCATTCTGAAGGAGATCAGCCTGGGATTTCTTTGGAAGGAATGATGTTAAAGCTGAAATCTAGTACTTTGGCCACCTCATACGAAGAGTTGACTCACTGGAAAAGACTCTGATGCTGGGAGCGATTGGGGACAAGAGGAGAAGGGGACGACCGAGGATGAGATGGCTGGATGGCATCACTGACTCGATGGACGTGAGTCTGAGTGAACTCCGGGAGTCGGTGATGGACAGGGAGGCCTGGTGTGCTGTGTTTCATGGGGTCACAAAGAGTTGGACATGACTGAGCAACTGAACTGAACTGAGTACAAGAATTTTGGGGGAGTAAATAAGAAAGCTATCTTCTTTAACTAAAAGTGAAATATTACCTTAAATGTAATAAATTAACTTTTAAGTTACATGCCCATGATAAAACTTCAAATGGTATAGGCAACCAATGTTATTTTCTTGTGTGCCTTCCAGAGATACTCTACTTTTGCCAATAAATATGTATGGATATCCTAAGATTCTTTCTTTCAAGGCTGATGACGAACACTGTCATGAATTTGAAATCTTCTGTTAGTAATTTCCTAGTTAGAAATATTATGGCTAAGAATTTGAAGTATAAGTTCTTAAGGGCAGATTTTTTTCCTTAGCTTTAGGTATATAATACAGTTACTATTTGTATTCTCCAGTTTGTATGATTTCATCTTTTTTCAAAGTCCAATAAAATGCTTTTTTACAGTGTTACTAGAAAGACTGCATCTGGATTTTAGGGAAGAGGTCTGGCCTAGAGATAACAATTTGAAGGTAGTCAGTCTACAGTAGTGGTTTTTGTGTTTTAGCACATATCATCACTTGGAGATGGAGAAGGAAATGGCAACCCACTCCAGTACTCTTGCCTGGAAAATCCCATGGACAGAGGAGCATAGTAGGCTACAGTCCATGGGGTCGCAAAGAGTCAGACACGACTGAACGACTTCACTTCACTTGGAGAGCTTGTTATACACACATTACTGAGGTCCACCCAGTGTCCAATTCAGTAGGTCTGGGTTGGTGTCCAAGAATTGCATTTCTAACTTGTTCCAAAGTGATACTGATGCTATGTGATTTCACACTTTGAGCATCAGTGATCTGTTCTGTTTAAACCATGTGAAAGTAGACAGATTGCGTTAGCTTGGGTGTAGAAGAGCTGACAGTTTTGAGGGCTGAGTCCCTCTAATTAATGGAGGCCAAGGGTGGGTGCGGTAGGGTGAGGTCCTGCCAGGTGGAGGAGGAAGGCTGAGGTAGTCAAGTAAACGTGGAAGAAGATCTTTTGTGTTTTATCACTCTCTTGAAAGTTTCAGAATACACACAGACATGGTAAAGGACTTAAATTCCTAAGAAAAGAGTCAGCTGTTTTAAAGAACGGTTCTGTATGTTGGCCTTGAGGGCAGAAAGAAAGAGTTGCATAGGGACTGTTTACCCTTTCCTCTTGGCCAGGGGGGTTTGGCAGTTACCGAAAGCAGAGTCGTCTGAGTGTATGACAGAGGACATGGTACCAGACCAGAGGGCTTAGCAGAGTTCCTAACTGTGAAGGCAGCTTGCCTGTGCTTGAATTCCAGCCATGTCTGAGAATCACTGATCCTTGTATTTGTAATTTTTTTTTTTAATATAATGTTAGGCACACTCAGTTTAGTCGCTCAGTCGTGTCTGGCTCTTTGCAACCCCATGGACTGCGGCACGCCAGGCCTCCCTGACCATCACCAACTCCTGGAGATTACTCAAACCCATGTCTATTCAGTCAGTGATGCCATCCAACCATCTCATCTTCTGTCGTCCCCTTCTCCTGCCTTCAATGTTTCCCAGCATCAGGGTCTTTTCCAGGGAGTCAGTTCTTCGCATCAGGTGGCCAAAGTATTGGAGTTTCAGCTTCAACATCAGTCCTTCCAATGAACATTCAGGACTGATTTCCACTAGGATGGACTGGTTGGATCTCCTTGCAGTCCAAGGGACTCTCCAGAGTCTTCTCCAACACCACGGTTCAAAAGCATCCGTTCTTCAGCAGTCGGCTTTCTTTCTAGTTCAACTCTCACATCCATACGTGACCACTGGAAAAACCATAGCCTTGACTGGACAGACCTAGTAAGTAAAGTAATGTCTCTGCTTTGCTGGTAAAAAATAATGTGTCTGCTTTTTAATATGCTGTTGGTTAGTAATGTGTCTGTTTTTTGATATGCTGTCTAGGTTGGTCATAACTTTTCTTCCAAAGGACTAAGCATCTTTTAATTTCATGGCTGCAGTCACCACCTGCAGTGATTTTGGAGCTCCAAAAAATAAGTCTGCCACTGTTAGACATAATAGGTACTCAGTAAATTATAACTTTCACCAGATAGTCTTTTTTGGTTCCTGGTTTGTTGATATACCACAGAATGTTTTTTAATTTTGCTGGTATAGAGAGTTATACTTTTTGTATTAATTTATTGAATTACTCATGCCCTTTTTGCATTAAGTTTTGCAGGTTTGCTGTGATACAGATACAGGGAGAGGGAAGAAGTAAAGGCCTCCTCTTTTAGTGGCTTCAGCAGGATAGGTGAGCGTGAGTGTCAGGGGTCTGCAGCTTCAGGCCAGAGGGGCTCTTTGTCGGTGCCACCACCGTTTCCCGGCCTAGCAGAATCACTGCCACATGTGGCCACCAAGTCCCTGAAATGGGACAAATTGAGACGTGCTGAGAGTTTAAGACACCCTGGCTGTGGAAGACGTTGAAGAAATGTTAATGTTAAATTATTAAACATTATTAAAATATTAAAGATACATAATGCTTTAGATGAATTATATATTGAAATGGTAATTTGAGCTATTTGATTAAAATATATTATTAAAATTAATTTTATCTGTTTATTTTTACTTTTTTTAATGTGGCTACCAGAAAATTTAATACTGCATGTGGCTTACATTTTGTTTCCATTTGACAGCATGGATATGGGAAGAGGAAGAGCACAGTGGAAACATCCAACTTTATTACTCTGGTATTTGTCAGTGGGTGAAAGGGAAAGGAGGAGATAACTAGACAGTGAATCTTACGAAAAGATGAACACAAGTCTATTCTCTTTAAATTGCTTGGCAATAGCAATTAGCGTGTGTATTCAAAAGGTTTAGTGGCAGAGACTTGTAAATTTTTTTTAATCAGCATTAATTATATAAATGGCTTTGGAGAGAGAAAACAGTTGTTTATTAATGTGCCCTTTCCTCAAAAAGGTGAGCCATAGTTTTTAAGAAACAAAGCAGACATTTATACTAATTTATATAGATAAGGCTTGACAGTTTGAAGAAAATAAACATGTATTATCTGATCATATTGACCTCATTTTTGGTAATTGTAGAAACAGATTTAATGTTAATGCCACTAATAGCTTTATTATCCAAACCAGTGGTACTCAAACTGCCACAAGCAATCTTGAGTAGGAGAGCACATCGTTTATATCCCAGGGGGCCAGGATTGCACTAGAATAGCTGCCAGTTCTTTGCGGTCTTCTGTACTATTCAACAGGATTCCCCGGTGCCTCGGTGGTACAGAATCCGCCTGGCAGTGCAGGAGATGACATGTTTGCTCTTTGGGTTGGGAAGATCCCCTAGAGAAGGAAATGGTAACCCACTCCAGTATTCTTGCCAGGAGAATCCCATGGACAGAGCAGCCTGATGGGCTGCAGTCCGGGGTGGGTAACAGAGTCGGACACGCCTGAGGGCCTGAGTGTGCATGCCCGTGCTCCTCAGCTCCTCCCACCCCCAGTCTCTGAGCACATGAGTGCTTCAGGAGTAGGTCCTGGATGGACTGTGCCTCTGTGTGCCGTGATGTGTATTTCCAGGAAGAGTGTATGTGCCCTCAAATAAGTACAGCTTCGAAGAAAGGAGAACTAGATCAGATCAAGTGTTCCTCAAAGGCCTCTTTTATGAGTTCTGGATATAATATAGGAGAAGATGATGCCTCTGCTTTCTTTTTTACAGTGTTGAAACTATTCTTAATTGGAGGTTAATTCTATTACACAGTGTCTCCTTCTATCCCATCATGTATACAACATTTTTTCTTATAAATGAGAAGACTAAATACTGTTTATAAATTGCAGTTTTTAAAAACAGAATTTTAGTTAACAACACTTCTAGTATAGGTAAAATAACCAAATTCACCAAGTACTAACTAGTTACAGTAATCACAAATCTAAGGACTTAATCACCTTTTACCTCAATTTGCTCTCTTATAAAACAGGACTGATTCATCTTGGTGTTGATATATTCGTTAGTAGTAATGATGACATTGATGATAATGACAGTAGAAGTTACTAGGTTTTGTTACTAGACTCTTCCAGGCCTTGGGTGGTTGGTATTATTACTCCTGTTTTATAAATGAAGAAATTGGCTTTATTTGGAATTCAGATCCATGCACTGTTGTTTTCCTTGAATTTACACATTAATGCTCTTGACCACCATGTTATTTAGCACACGGTTGTTGGACTTCCCTGACGTACTCCTGAGAGCTTACAGTGAATGGTGTCGGATTCGTGATCTTGGAAGAAGAATATTTAGCTTCCAGACCAGGGACCAGTCTTGGTTACTGAAGAGCTTTTGTGTAGCAGAGTTCTATTAAAGTTCTATTCAGAGTTCTATTGAGAAAAGGGACAGAGGAAGCTTCTGATGTAGACATCAGAAGGGGGCGGAGAGTGCCCCCCTCGCTAGTCTTATCAAGGCTTTATATACTTTTACCAGACCCACTCCCACAACATAAGTCTTAAGATAATGGGACTAGAACTAACAATAGAAAGATCTTACCAGACCCTTGGGCTTCCCGGTGGTTCAGTTGGTAAAGAATCCATCTGCAATGCAGGAGACCCTAGTTCTGTTCCTGGGTCAGGAGGATCCCCTGGAGAAGGGAATGGCTACCTGCTCCAATATTCTGGCCTGGAGAATCCCATGAACTGTATAGTCCATGGGGTCACAAAGAGGCGGACTCAGCTGAGCAGCTTTCACTCTCACTATTGTTGTTTGGTCACTACATTGTCTCTCTGCGACTCCAAAGACTGTACCCTTCCAGCGCACAGAGTACTCCTTAAATGGTAATAGATGAATAAATAAGCACAAAACAAAACGGCTATAACGAAAACCACTGATGGAATAGAAAAAGTGACAGTCAAGCCAGAGGTTAAAAGGCCAAAATTTTTGCTAAGGCTGTTCTACTAGGTGGAGAAGGGCATGGTAACCCACTCCAGTACTCTTGCCTGGAGAATCCCATGGACAGGAGCCTGGTAGGCTGTAGTCCATGGGGTTGCAAAGAGACAGACACGACTACAGTGACTTAGCACTCACGCATGCATTCTCCTAGGAGATAATGTAGGAAAAACAGAGATTTGAGCCTGGGGATCCATTTGACTCTAAAGACAAATGATTTCATTATATATAGCTTAGTTATGTTGTTCTTCAGTCAGTAAGTCGTGTCCTACTCTTCTGTGACCCCATTAACTGTAGCCTACCAGGCTCCTCTCTCCATGGGATTTCCCAGGAAGAATACTGGGCTGGGTTGCCATTTCCTTCTCCAGAAGATATTCCTGACCCAGCAATTAAGCCTGTGTCTCCTTCCTTGGCAGACAGATTATTTACCACTGAGCCACCTGGGAAGCCCCTAGTTATCTCTAAAATGTGGAGAATAGTTATCTGGAGTGGTTGAGTAAATGTGACTGTTAAGTGTTACTCTCTGACTCGTAGATACATAGTGAGTTTTAGTGATGATGATTAAGAGCATAGATATCTCTAATATGTATATATATATACCATAGATATATCTAATGGTAGTATATCCGTAATGAATTCTCTTCTCCTCTTCAGATTATCACTCTTGCTGTTTAAAAATACCCTCTTTATAATGATGCAAAATATTCATTGGTTTTTCTTCTTTTACTTCTAACTTTTTTGCATTTTCTGCATTTGTCGAATTTCTACAGCTTATGCCCTCCCTATGAAATTAGATCTCTTTGTTTTTTGGGGCTCCAAAATCACTGCAGATGGTGACTGCAGCCATGAAATTAAAAGGCGCTTACTCCTTGGAAGAAAAGTTATGACCAACCTAGATAGTATATTCAAAAGCAGAGACATTACTTTGCCGACTAAGGTCCGTCTAGTCAAGGCTATGGTTTTTCCTGTGGTCATGTATGGATGTGAGAGTTGGACTGTGAAGAAGGCTGAGCGCCGAAGAATTGATGCTTTTGAACTGTGGTGTTGGAGAAGACTCTTGAGAGTCCCTTGGACTGCAAGGAGATCCAACCAGTCCATTCTGAAGGAGATCAACCCTGGGATTTCTTTGGAAGGAATGATGCTAAAACTGAAGCTCCAGTACTTTGGGCACCTTATGCGAAGAGTTGACTCATTGGAAAAGACCCTGATGCTGGGAGGGATTGGGGGCAGGAGGAGAAAGGGACGACCGAGGATGAGATGGCTGGATGGCATCACAGACTCAATGGACGTGAGTCTGAGTGAACTCCGGGAGTTGGTGATGGACAGGGAGGCCTGGCGTGCTGCGATTCATGGGGTCGCAAAGAGTCGGACACGACTGCGCGACTGAACTGAACTGAACTGAACTGATGAAATTAGATTGATGTCCAGTTACTGCCATTCTCGTTAAGACTTGGACAGTTCTTTTTGCAAATACTTATACATTTATATTGTGCTTTTGTTTTCTATGTCTTTATACTTGTATTTCTCTTTTAATCCTCTCTCACCCCATTCACACTACATTCCGTGTTTTTCACAATGGTCTTTATTCAGTAAACAATATTTGGAGACTTATTATATATTTAGTGTTGGGCTAGGTGATAGGGATACAGTGATGGGTTTAATCAGAGTTTTTCCTTGCTTTCCAGACAACAAATATTAAATAAGTGATCATGAGTGGGATGAGTGTCACAAAAGGGTAAAAATAGGGCTGCTGCTGCGTCACTTCAGTCGTGTCCGACTCTGTGCGACCCCAGAGACGGCAGTGCATCTTAAAGTGTGGTTTGGGGTCTGACATCATCGTCACCTGGGATCTTGTGAAAAATGCAGAGTCTTGGGCTTCTCTGCAGACCTGCTGTCTTAGCGAGCTCTCCAGGTAATGCTGGTGGGTATTAGAGCTCAAAACCTTTGATGTATGCTGTTACGAAACCGTGTAACACACCAGAGTATTCTTATCTTCTGAGTTGATGAGGGTGGTGGTTGTGGTGTGTGCATATAAAGGTTATCCCCATGAAGTATTTTTTAACTCTGTTTTCTCTCATTGTCTCCCTTGTCTTTGCTTTTCTCAGTCCCAGCACTTCTGCTGCTCATTTTTGTCTGTTATCCTGAATTGTCCTGTGGTACTTTAGTGTCTCCTTTCATTCCTGGTTTCTCACATGGTCAGGAAAGAACCAGATTCCCATCAATGCCACATTGAAGTTTACTCCTGAAAAAAAGATTTTATCTGTGCTGTCTTCTGTTTCCTTCATTCATTTCCTCTGATACTCCTGACTAGGCTAAACCAGTCAGAAGCTGCTCATCATAGCTGATTGCAGAACTCCAAGTACTTGTATTCATAACCCACCATGTCTGTTGGAGAAGGGAACAGCAACCCACTCCAGTACTCTTGCCTGGAGAATCCCATGGGCAGAGGAGCCTGGTGGGCTACAGTCCATGGGGTTGCAAAGAGTTGAACATGACTAGCAATTTAGCAGTGTGTCTGTGGTAGATTTGCTTTTAATGGCTAGCTGTGTCTCCTAAACTGTTATCATGTGCCTGGCACTAAACATAATGAGTACTATATTGTCTTGAGCTTTTTTTTTTTTTTTAACTTTATTTGTTGCACTCATGTCTAATAAAATAGTTGATTAGAAGGAGTGAATTTTGGGACTTCTTGGTGGTCCGTTGGCTAAGACTTGGTGTTTCCAGTGTGGGGGGGAGGTCCAAGTTTGATCCCATCAGGAAACTAGATCCCACATGCCACAACTGAGACCTTGTGCAGCCAAATAAATAAATGAGTATTTAATAATAATGTGTGTGTGCTCAGTTGTGTCTGACTCTTTGAGACTGTGGACTGTAGCCCACCAGTCTCTCCTCTGTCCATGGAACTCTCCAGGTGAAAATACTGGAGTGGGTAGCCATTCCCTTCTCTAGGGGATCTTCCTGAGCCAAGGATTGAACCTACGTCTTGTGCATTGGCCCGTGGATTCTTTACCATTGAGCCACTTGGGAAGCCCAATAATAGTAATAATATGTCCACACCACCCCACCCTACCCCCGCCACCATGC